>CM076576.1:952330434-952480476 GCA_034641835.2 Pinus albicaulis | reverse complement strand
ATAATATTCCATAACCGTTACTGTAAAAAAAAGCATAGACGAAAGAATCTTTAACTGACACCAAAGCTGCGAATGAAGGTTGCACGCATGGAGGATTTCTTTGTTGGTAGGGAAACATTAAGGCTGCATCAGGGTGCCACAGACCCTTGGTTCTACCTGTCATGACGGTCCCAGTCCACCTCCCCATCATACTCGTCCTATTCTACATGTTTAATCTAACAACATTTGCCTCCTCGCATCTTTCCATTTAATTCTTCCTAGACAGAATACGAGCCATTGTCTTGCTTCCTTAAAAGGTTAAATACTAGTGTATATATATTTGTGGGTAAGACTGGAACAGGTCAGTAAAAATACTCCACAAGTTCTTTTCCTAGTCAAAAAGAGCATAAGGAAATAATGAAGCTCTTCCATAGAATTTCAATGTGTGCCTTAGACTTTAATCAAAACGAAAATAATTTGTATCTCACAAATTAACGAGACCTTTGTTTTCATAATACCTGTAGGTTGTAGGTTATAACTCTAGGAACCAAATTATGTGATTTTTCCTGCAAAGAGTTAGAAAATCCCGCACATGAGACCATAGGAGCCAGATTCTATGATTTTTCTTGCAAAGAATTAGCAAATCCCGCACCTGAGACCATAATGAAAGAATGACTATTAAATGATGAAATAACTAAGGCAAAATATCTTAATTTTTTTTTATGATTGGACATAAAAGGGGCATGTTTAAAATCATTATAAAGAAGCTCAACAACAAACAAATATTAAATAATGAAATTTCGTAGTAACAACCTTAACAAAAAATAAATTTCAATGATGGGTTTCTATCCCCAACATTCAATAATTCGAAATTTTCAAGACTCAAAACAAGGAACACCAAAATCCGGTGAAAATAATTGATGTACTTCTATAAAAGTGTAATAAGCTCCTACATAAACAATCAATTTCTCTTGCAATACCCCACAACATAATAAATGGCTCCATAATTATTATTCGCGATGGATGAGCAGAATCTTAAGCCACGAGAGTGCTGGCAGTGGTAGATTCATATTTCCAGAAAAGTGGGAGCCTTTTGACCCTATTGTAGTATCTAGCTAACCGATGGAATCTTCTCTCCACTAAAATCAGTCGGAACTTGGAATCTTTATCCTTCTGATTCCTCTCAAGATGCTTCCTGACAGCAACCGCCTTCCTAATAAGATAGTATAGATCCTCAGGTATTTTTGGTGCAATGCCATGAGCCTTCAGTATTCGCAAGACATTACTGCCAGTGACACTCTTCACCTGTGCAATTCCATGGGAGTCACGGAGAATCGCGCCAATTTGTGATGGTGTCAAACCTCTCTTGGCAAACTTGAAAATATTATCTTCGACATCTTGAGATGAAATATTCAACCAACTTGGGGGAGTCCTCTTGTACGGTATGCCGAAGAGGAAATACCTTTTCCTCCACTGTGCATACGCCCCATGATGAACGGATGTTCTGCCACTCAAACTCTTCATCTTGTTGTTGCTCCTCCTCCTCTTCCTCCACCTCACCCAGCACAACCAACGTTAAAATGAAAATATCTTAAATAAGCATACAAAAAAAATAGTAAGGGTAAATTCTTTACCAAATAATTGGCCACAGGTTGTGCCTGTCCCTGAAATAGGAACAGTTAGAACCATAAAAAATGTAGTGTAGAGGTTGACCGGTGCCGAGAAGAAAGGGTACCTCTGCAATGTCCCAAGAAGATAAGGGTTTGCATAGTAAAATTTCGTGACAGACAAACCTTGTGGAGCGGCCACAAAACTGGGTGATTATCCAAAAATTGGAACCGTCCGATGTGAAAGAACGAATCCTCTGTGTAAAGAAAATCAAGAACTGGTTTGCAGAGGAACATTCCATGACATCAAAACCTTCTGGAGCGGCCACAAAACTGGGCGTTTACCCAAAAATTGGAACCGTCAGATGTGCGATAATGAATTCTCTGCTTAATGAAAATGAAGAACGATTACAGACAGGTATTTAGGTATTTAAATCAATGGGTAATCATAATTAAATCGTCTAACAAAAGATTGATTGGCAGAGATTATGACACGAAATCAGCTAGGAGAGTTGTTTTCAAATAGTGACGCCTTACGGCGTAAATATTGAGAAAGTTGTATTCAATAGATTCTTTCAACGAAGCTCACCTCTATTAGTCTTATTTGCACTTTCTAGCATCAAATAATTGGCCACCTGTTTAAAGGGGTTAGTTAATTAATTCACTACCTTCAACATTTTCTGTATTCAATGCTCATAATGATCACAAATCTAATAATGAATACTCATCCTATCAAACGTTAAAGTGTTGCTAACTTTGACATCGTTCATATCCACATTTATGAGTCTGGTTCATATTTCACATCAAACATTCAAACTCCATCACTATAAATCTTAATTATTTCGTTTATGTTATGAAAAATTCATTCAAAGTTATCTAAGATAAATGGATTGTATCATGTGTTAAATTGTGTTTGAAACATGTTTGAAGATATGTGGTGGAGGCCTGACACAACTACAAAAATAACATGACTGCAATGACCCACTAACCTCACAATGTTTGAAGCCAACGCGAAGGGAATTTAAAGTGGAAATAAACAACCATCATATTAAGTGGTATTTCAAGTCCGGGTTTTGGGATCGTTTTATATAAATATGCATCTCTTCTTCGGTTATACCTCACTTACCTTAATTATTCCCCACTTTTGTTTTGGTTACCTTTCCCAACAATATCTGCTATTTGTGTTTACTCCATTTTGGTACACCCATGTTGTGCACTTAGATCACACTATTTTGTAGTTAGGATTCAAGCTCAGTTTGTGGATCAACATATTTTTGTTAGAGATCATGGCTGCCACTATTGGAATACTTATGGGTACGCGGGGAAGTCGCCCTTGAGAAAGAAAAATGAAGAGAAGATGAATGTAAATGTGATGGCCTCTGTTGCTTTCCTTGAGATGAAAGAGGAGTATGAGACTCTGAGATTAAGCCCTAGGTCTACTAAGAAAGATGTCAAGAGTGATTTTCATTGGCTTGATTTTTAGGCATACAAAAGTTCCCACTTGAAAGTTATAATTTTTCCATCTCTGAAGCATAAGAGCCTGCTATAGATCACATATAGAAATTAGACATGTGAGGTTGTAAATATTGGAATGCTCAACTATCTCACGCATTCTTGGAATTTTCAAGATATATTTTGTTTGGCTATGTATCTGTTCATAGTATTTGTTAGGAAAAATCATGTTTCCATATTCAAAAATAAATTTGTGCATAGAGTCATATTGTACTCATGTGTTGATACCATTTGATTACAACATCATCCCGATGTTTGTAAAGGAGATAATTGTGGAGTTTAATTTTAGAAGATCAATCCCACTTATCAGGTAACTTGTTCTGTCTATGAATTTTTTTTGTTTATATATGTTTTCACCTTTAATGACATTGTAATCTTATGCATGTCCATGTTACTGATTGTTGTTATTTTTGTTATAAATGTGCATACTGTAATGTCCATTTTAGCACAAGCAAAGAAACAAAATTGTTCCAATGATTACTATATGGATGGCTGGATGGTAATCACTAATGATCCTTGTGATGAGTGGGAAGTTTAACAACCTAAGTTAAAAATTCATGTAATAAAGTTAATAAAGGAAAAATAAGACCAAGGTCATGGGACACATATTCCAAGCTGAATGTTTGACAAAACATCCTAGTGTGGGTGTTCATTTGGCTTATTATGGCTAAGGGAAATTGAAAATGACAATGTCAAAGGATTTGGAAAGGAAAGAGACATTAATTGACATTTTATTTATGAAAATAATGGAAATTAAGAGAAAAGGAAGTTGAAAAGTCATAGATTGCATGCGATAAAGAAAACAAAGGAAAATAATGGAAAATGAAGAAAATACAGGCCTCATTGATAAAAAAGCTTATGAGGATCATTTCACAACCTTTTGTAAGTTTTATCTTGGAGCTCTCTCTATTCTCTCTCTCTCATACTCTTGCACAATTAGAGTATTCTTGGAGCACTCTCACATTGGAGAAAGGAAAGCAAAGGAAGGAAAAAAAAGACAAAGGAAAAGGAAAACAAATATCAAGCAAGTAAGAGTTGGATCAATCTGCTGCAATGAAATTACTTGCAGGTACCGAGTTGGATGTATTATTTCCTTGTTATTTTGGCATGCATGGCATATGCATGTGTGTACTTAGTTCTCTTGCTATCATTGGCATGGGTTTTTCCATGTGTGACAGTGGTTTTCATCCTTTCCTTGCCATTTTCGGATAGCCATAGTGTGACGGGGTTTTTATTTTAATTAGTTGAGCTGGATTTTCAGATGGTTTCGAAACTGATTGGGGTGGTCTCAAGAAGAAACATAAGGCCTAGGAATCCCTAGACCAATGAAGGTAGCATTGTGGTAAATCCTAGTTGTGTATACCCGCGTTAGGCCTAGGAGTCCTTGACCGGTAAATGGTGGGATATATGGTAAATACTAGAGGGTGGAGACAGACAAACTCCTCATGATTTAGGTGGAGGGACCCGAAGGCTTCCATGCTTGTATAGGCCTAGTGATCCCGAGACCAGTATGTGGTAGGATTGTGGTAAATCTTGGTAGTATATGTTTCTTGTTTAGGCTTAGGAATCCCTTGGCAGGATATATGGTCAAACCTGGTTGTATAGATGATGGCTTAGGCCTAGAAATCCTTGACCAACATTTGGAGGGATTTCGGTAAATCTTGATGAAGCCTTGGTTGTTTTGTTGTAAGTCCCACATTCATGCTTGGAATATGGCACGGGGGTGACTAACTGAAATAAATATTTGGTTCAACCCAATCTATGGTCAGGTGGTACGTGGAAGTCCCTGGCTTGGTTTCATTTTGCATATGTTATAAGAGATATTTTCCTCTTGTATTTCATGAGTAAATTTACTTTTTATTATGTGACTTTAATGTCTATTCTACCATTGTTACTATTCTAGTTATAAGCATGGTTTTATGACAAAATTGAGTTATAAATTTCATCATGTTTTGTTTAGTAGATGAAATGTTATTTAATGTATGACCTACTAGATGATAATGCAACTATTATGAGAGGGCATCAAACCTTCTTGACGATTCTCAGATAAGTATGAAATCCCTATGTTTAGATGTGTATTTATGACTTGCACATTACATGTTCATGATGTGTTTGACAGAATTTCTGTCATGAATAGGATGAGTCAGGTCACGTCCTTGTTCAATTTTTGCATTAGAGGCCTTTTATTCTTGTTATTTATCATTTTTGAGAATTTCACCAAGTTCTAGGAAGAGGCTCGAGTCCTAGCCTTAAAAAGTGGCTCAAAATTTGGGATTGTTGTCATAAAACTACCTGAAAAAGTCTGCAGTCGCATGGATTCCCTTGTTGTGCATGCGAATGGAGGGTTTCATTCATATGGAGGGCTTGTCATGGGAGCGGCTAGGGTTCTAGCTTAGTCAAAAGTAGGGTAACTCAGGGGTTGGGCACCTGGTGTGTCTAGTTAGACCCTAGGGGTCCCGTAGCTCCTAAGGAAGGTCATTTTGGTTTTCATTTTTCGATTCCACTTCCTTAACCATACTTATTTTATTTGTATAACATATTTTATTTCTATTTCCTCAACTTCGTCCACAAGAAAGTTTTGAACTATCTAACACTAGGAAAAATGGAAATTTAAGTGGGCGAATTGGCCAATTCACAGATGTAGAAGAAGAGTGGAAAACAATGGAAACTCTTTAAGGTGTTTCAAATGGACTGTAGCCATTTTATATAGAGGTTTAAAACCACTTAACTTGTAATGTTAAGAAAACAACAGGAATTCAATAATTGTATTTTTTGGTTTACAAGAAATTTATTGCATGCATGTTGTGAATTGTATACATATATCGAGGAAAATAGTCGATACGAAAACCATTCTTGTATTCAACTGTCTCCCATCATCATCACAATGGTCACGTTCACAACAACTCTTCCCACTAACATGGAAACCTGTACCTCAACATTCTGAGCACGTTAGTATTTTTTTCTTGCCTTTTTTTTTAAAGCTTTAACCAACCATGAGTTCTCTGGATTAGCTTGTTTGATCACTTGTAAAACATTCAAGAATCTCAATTGGATATAATAGTTTTAATGAATATTTATTAAACAAATTAATGAACCCATAAATACTTACAAACTATGAAAGAATGTGTCCATAACCTACTGTGATGTCTGTGACAAACCCATCGTAAAAGGATGCCATTCTTTGACCTTGGAATTTGTTAATTCTTTTTCTTCGACAAATTCATTTTTTCATGTAACAACCCCATGTAAAAATCCATGTAAGAAAGTTAATAAAGGAAAAATAATACCAAGGTCATGATATAGGTATTCCGAGCTGAATGTTGGGAAAAACATCCTACTGTGGGTGTTCATTTGGTTTATTATGGCTAAAGGAAATTGGCAAAGGAAATGGCTAAGGATTTGAAAAGGCAAGAGACATTAATTGACATTTTATTTGTGAAAATAAAGGAAATTATAATAAAAGGAAGTTGAAAGGTCACAGGTTGCATGTGAGGAGGAAAATGAAGAAATCAAAGGCCTCAATGATAAAAAGGCTTATGACAATCAATTCATGGTCTTTTTACGGTTTTTGGGTGGAGATATTGTTCCATTCTCTCTCTCATACACTTAATTTTTTTTTGGAGTACTCTAGGATTGGAGGAAGAAAGGGTCTGAAAGGACAAGAAAGTAAAGAGAAGCAAAGATCAATCAAGGAAGAGCGGGATCAAGTGGCTACAACGAGATTACTTGTAGGTATCGAGTTGCATGTATGATTTTGCTTCTACTTTTGGCATGCATGGTACATGCATGTGTGTTTTTGGTTCTCTTGTTGTCATTGGTATGGATTTTTCCAGGTGTGAAAGTGATTTTTAGCCATGCCTTACCATTTCCGGCTAGCATTGGTGTGATGGGGTTTTTCTTACATGGTTGAGCTAGATTGTCGGATGGTTTCGAAAACTGAGCAGGGTGGTTTGAGGAAGAGACACAAGGCTTAGGAATCCCTAGTCCGTCGAAGGTGGGATTGCAGTAAAGCTTGATTATGTATGCCCTTGTTAGGCCTAGGAATCTTCGACCGGTGAATGGTAGTATATACAATAAAACCTAGAGGGTGGAGCCTCGTTGGGCCTAGCAATCCTCGACTGGTGCATGGCGGGATATACGATAAAGCCTAGAGGTGGAGGCAGAAAAATTCCTCACACTTGCACAATCAATTCATTGCCTTTTTACAGTTTTTGGGTGGATATCTCTCTCCATTATCTCTCTCTAATACACTTAAAGTTTTCTTGGAGCACTCTAGGATTAGAGGAAGAAAGGGTAAGGAAGGAAAATAAAGTAAAGGGAAGCAAAGATCAAGCAAGGAAGAGCGGGATCAAGCGGCTACAATGGGATTACTTGCATGTATCGAGTTGCATGTATGATTTCCTTTCTATTTTTGGCATGCATGGTACATGCATGTGTGTTTTTGGCTCTCTTGCTATCATTGGAATGTATTTTTCCGAGTGTGATAGTGGTTTTCAGCCCTGCCTTACCATTTCTAGATAACCTTGGTGTGATGGGGTTTTTCTTACATGGGTGAGCTAGATTTCTGGATGGTTTTGAAACTGAGCAGGGTGGTTTGAGGAAGAGACACAAGCCTTAGGAATCCCTAGACCGTCGAAGGTGGGATTTCAGTAAAGACTGATTATGTATTCCCTTGTTAGGCCTAGCAATCTTTGGCCAGTGAATGGTAGGATATACGATAAAGTCTAGAGGGTGGAGCCCCATTAGGCCTAGGAATCCTCGACCGGTGAATGGTGGGATATATGGTAAATACTAGAGGTGGAGACAGAAAAATTCCTCACGGTTTAGGTGGAGATATTCGAATACATCCATGCTTGTATTTTCCTAGAGATCCTTGGATCAGTATATGGTGGGATTGTGGTAAATCCTGGTAGTGTATGTTTCTTGTTTGGGCCTACATATCCCTTGGTGGGATTGTGGTAAAGCCTGGTTGTATAGATAAGTGCTTGGTCCGTGTAATCCCTTGGTGGATTGTGGTAAATCTTGAGGAAGCCCTGGTTGTTTTGTTGTAAGTCCCACATTCATGCTTGGAATATGGAATGGGGGTGATTGGATGAAAGAGAGCTTTGGTTCAACACAATCTATGGTCGGGTGGTACGTGGAAGTCTCTGACTTGGTTGGCTTTTAAATATGTTAATAAGATATTTTTTCCTCTTGTTTATTATGTGTAAATGTGTTTGTTATTATGTGATTATAATGGTTGTTCTATCACTATTGATATTCTTGTTTTATGTTGGTTATAAACATGGTTTATGAAAAATTTGAGTTATGGATCTCATCATGTTTTGATTAGTAAATGAATGGCTAATGAATGTATGACCTAATAGATGTTATTATAGTTATCATGAGAGGAAAATAGAACTTCTTGATGATTCTTGTTAGTATGAAATTTATTCGAAGGTGTAACAAAAATATCTCACTTAAGCCATAAGTGACTAGTGACCCTAACAACAATTGTGGTTGCTTATTCTCCAGATCTGCAACAAATATGTGAGAAAAACCTGTAGAAAAATATATGTATGCAAATCTAAAAGAACAAACAACAAAAATAAATCTGATGTAATAAACCAATCTTGGAAAATCTTTGAAAGAAAAATATTTTATTAATGACACCTCACGAAGGAGATTTACAAAGGGTCATAAGTCCCCCTCAGTAGGAAGGGTCCTTTGATGTCCTGGTCGCTTCATTGTTTAGATCTTCCTCTCCCCAATGTGTGAAAAACCAAACAATGTAGAACTTAGAAATGGGAGTTCAAAAGGCATGAGACGATAATGGTGACGATGATAATGATCATGGTGATAAATGAGTTAAAAACCCTCTTATTTATAGTAAATTATCGGATTCATCTTGAAAAGTGAGAATAATAAAATATTATTGACCAAAATCTAGTTCTAACCGATTTTAATAATTTATTATATTTTTGGAGAGAGAAAAAATATTTAAAATGATTAAATATCTTTGTTTATAAACAATTAAAAAATAAAATGATTTATTAATTATTTCACGAATAATAAGAAAAGTGTGAAATGAAATGAATTGTTAAATAATGATTTAACAATTATTCCAAGGATGGAGTTAAGGAAAAATAAATAAATTATAATTTATTTAATTATTTCTAGGTGATTTAGTCAAGTCAAATGTGACAAGGAATAATTATCAAGCAATGATTTAATAATTATTCATAGATAAAATGAAATAAATAATGGTTCATTTAATTATTCTCATGGGTTTTAATCGAAAATAACCTAATAAAAGTGGTTTATTAAATTATTTCTTATAGTGAAAGTGATTTTACTATGGAAAAATTAAACTCACACGGTGTATTTCGATCCACCTAGTTAGAAATGGATAGGTGATAATTTTTTTGTGATAACAAATTTCCCCCCAACGTACGAGCATTAAGAGAAAATCGTATGACTGAAATGTGTAGTGAGTTACACTTCCACAAGACACCAAAGGGGAGTCAGAGAGAGAGAGAGAGAGAGAGAGAGAGAGAGAGAGAGAGATGACTGAAGAAATACAAGGAAGGACACAAATGGAGGGGGTGAGACCTACTAAATTGATATAAGTATCATTTTATTTTGGAGTACATGATCTCATATGAGGCAGGGGAGACATACCCATACCCGCTGAGATAAATGAGTACAAAGAATAATGGCGAGCCCAACAATGTGTGACTGAGCTAAAAAGTACATAATACATGATCCGTTGGCATCAATGGGCTAAGACAAAATATAATAAATCCCATATACATAATGATCCTGGAAAAACACAGGCTAGGACTGAATATAATAACATTTGAGTACATGAGACATAATTCCCCTCAAGATGATATGGGGAGGGGGGAAACAAACCCAAAGAAGCCATGCTGAACAGGAAAGGGCTCTGAAGATCTCAATGGATAATTTGAAGGAGACATGCATGTTGTTGGCACTTTAGACGGCTGGAAATGAACCTGTCAAATCTGTGGAACTGCATCTAAGGCTGGAACATAATCTGAGGTCATCCAAGCATGTGGGGGGATACTTGAAGGGCCACTCCCCTCATGAGGTCTGAAACATCTTACGCACACCCGGAAATCACTGGAATAATCTGCTGGATCACCAGACCATCAAGTGTATGATTATCAGTCATGCGATACTGAGTTGGTTTCGAGCACGTGAGAAATAACCATCTCAAATGGAAATAATGATTCCCTCTGCTTGATTCGAGGCATTGAAAAATGATGAAAGCTAGAACCAAGGTACACTGCCCTCTAGACCGTTCTTCTAGAATGGGTGTGTTGAAGTCGATAGAAGAGGGTTCACCATAGTTGAGAAAATGAGGAAATATAGTAGAGTGACTGATGGAATGACACCAAGGATAATGATGGAAGGAAATAACCTAAGAGGTGGGTTGACAACCTCCCTTGTCAGAGCATAAAATGCATGGTTGACTTGGCTTTTCGATGGGGATGGAAAAGTACTAAGAGGAAAGCTTTTCGATGACATGCAATATAGATTGAGGCCAAAAGGATCAAAATGAGATGGATGCAAACAAATATTGTTATGCAACCAAATCAAAAAATATAAGAAAAGATAGATCAATGACTTAGAAATCAGATTCTTCGAGGGGGAAACCTCCTTTACATTACATAAATGAACAATTCTTGGATGATTCAAAAGACAAAAACCTACTTTCTATATATATGAGTCTAATGGGTCCCAATATAATTAGAGCCTACATAACAATAACAATGTAAGGGAACAACAATAACAATATTGGGATTCTATGGGGCACAATAATAACACTATGGGGACTACATGGGCACAACAATAAAATTAAGGGGGCTACATTAATAATAGCAATAAGGGGCTACACTAGTATTATAGGGACCTAACATGCCCCTCTCCTTCAAAAAAATGGTGTCCTCAACGCTTGAGTAGTTCTGGATTCTTCTGTATAAAATTATCATCCTCCCATGTGGAATCTTCAGCGGGTAAGTTCCTCCACTTGATGAGATACTCTGAAATTGATCGATTGTGTAGCTGTCGAGTTCTTGTTTGCATGACTGCTTCAGGTTCCAATATTATTTTTCCTTCCTCGTCAAGTTCTGGCAATATCTTTTGAACTGGGAATTTGTTAATTTGTCACCTATAACCTTCTTTAAGAATGAAACATGTAAAATTGGGTTCACTCGGGAAGATGCTAGAAGCTCCAATTTGTATTCCATAATACCAATTTTTTGCAACTCCTTGTAAGGACCATAGTACTTTGGCGATAATTTATGATCCTTCGTAGCTTGATTTAGGGACATTTTTTTGTATGGTTGTATCCATAAAAATACCAAGTTGCCTACATCAAAAATTCTTTCGTTGCAATGTTGATCTGCCTATTTTTTCATTTGATTCTGTGCCAAAGTTAGGTTATAATTTAAGAGTTGGAGAACTTATTGTTGATTCTCGATGTGATCTTCCACTACTTGAACCTTATAATTTTCTCTTAAAGATGATGTGATGGACAGTGGATGATATCCATAAAGTGCCATAAATGGGTTCATTTTTGTTGCAGTGTGGAAGGAAGTGTTATACCACCATTCAACCAGAGGTAACCACTTGACCAATTGTGTTTTTTTATCACATAAAAAACAACGAAGATATCATTCCAAAAATTTGTTCACTATCTCAGTTTTCCCATCAGATTGAGGATTATAAGATGATCTATAAGTTAGTTGAGTAACCAGACAAGAAAATAATTCTGTTCAAAAAATTCCAGCGAAAATGGGATCTTTGTCACTTACAATAATCTTTGGGTTTCCATGTAGCTTTTGAATTGTTTCCATAAATGCAGTAGCAACTGTACGAGCATTAAATGGATGAGATGGTGCACAAAACTGTGCATACTTGGTATTGAAGTCTATCAACTACCAACATGATGACACTATTTCCTTCGGACTTGGGTAAACCTATGATAAAATCCATTGAAACCTCCTCCCAACGTTGACTTGGAATGGATAATGGTTGTAATAGACCCGAGGTCTTAATTGTCTCAACCTTATTTTGTTGGCAGACCAAACATTCTGCCACAAAATTTTGAATATCAGATTTAAGGCCATCCCAAAAAAAATATTTCTTGACCCTCTTGTAAGTTTTTAGAAATACCAAGTGTCCTCCTAAGGGAGAGGTGTGCAATTCCAAAATATTATTTTGTTTTAGTTGGGAATTCTTACAAATATATAAGTGATATTTGTACCATAATGAATCATTTTTCAAGCTAAATGTATCAGATGTACTAGGATCTTGCTACAATTTTTGAATGAGTGTCCACACTTCTTCGTCATTCTTCCACTCCTCCCTTGCTTCGGTTATCCAATCTAGTTGGATAATAGAAATGGCACAAAGCAATGCTTCCATGTCCTCATCCTTTCTTAAGAGTGCATCTGCAACAACATTTAGCTTCCCTTTTTTGTAGATGATTTCAAAGTCATAAGCCAACATCTTTGTGACCCATTTTTGCTGCTCTTCTAAAGATAGTCTTTGTTCCAAAAATTATTTAAGACTATCATGATCTATTTTTACCTTGAAGTGTTTTCCCATTAGGTAAGGTCTCCATTTCTTTAGTGTGTGTAGCATTTCCAACATTTCCTTCTCATAAATAGCTTTCTGTAAATACTTTACTTTGATTGGACAACTTTCAAAAGCATTGGGTCTTCCTTCTTGCATTAAAACAACACCAATTCCATTACGTGAGGCATCACATTCCATAGTAAAGGTTTTGTGAAGTCTGGCGTAGCTAATACCGGTGCTTGGAACATTGCCTCTTTAAGATGTTCAAAGGCCTTAGTTGCTTCTGGAGTCCATGAAAATGCATCTTTCTTCAATAATTTTGTTAGAGGTGTTGCTAATTTCCCATAATTCTTAATAAACTTGCAATAATACCCTGTTAACCCAAGAAATCCTCACAGACACTTTAGGGTTGTGGGGATTTTCCATTCCTTAATGGATTTAATTTTCTTAGAGTCTACCTCAACACCCTCATGAGATAAAATATGACCCATATATTCCACCTCCTATACTCCAAAGAAAAATTTGGAGGTTTTTGCATATGATTTTTCCTCCTCCAATAGTTTGAACACCATGTCAACATGTTGAACATACTCCTTCCAAAACTTGTTTTAGATTAGTATATCATTAAAAAATACTAACACAAATTTTCTAAGGAATGGTTTGAAAATGGAATTCATCAACCATTGAAATGTAGAAGGTGAATTGGTAAGGCCAAAAGGCATGACCAAAAACTCATAATGACCCTCATGAGTTCTAAATGTTTTTTTAAGAATGCCTTCAGTCTTCATTCTAATTTGATGATAACCTGAACGAAGATCCAACTTGGTGAAGTAAATTACCCCATCTAATCTCCCAACAATTCATCAATGACATGAATAGGAAATTTATCTTTAATAGTGAGCTTTTTGAGCTTCCTATAATCTGGATACATGCGCAATGATCCATCGTTCTTGTGCACCAATAATAATAGAGCAGAGAAAGAACTTTGACTAGGTTGAATTATACCAGCCTCTAACAATACTGCAATCATACGTTCAATTCCACTCTTTTGGGCATAGGGATATCTGTAAGGCCTGATGTTTGGAGGAACACTTCCCGGAATCAAATGAATAGCATGATCATGATCACAAATAAGTGGGAGGCCTTTGGGAGTCTCACACACTGTGGAATGATTTTCCAAGACTTTTTTGAGATATGGAGAAATAGAGGATTTCAATGTTTCAAGCATGGATAAAATAGTGAATGAAGTTTTCTTCGATATTAGTGAGTATTCAGTAAAGAGTTTCTTTGAAAAATGCTCAGAAAATATGCAGTAAGGATATTATTTTATCATGAATGAATTTTTCAGTGAAGTATACAGTGAGTAAATTATCATAGGTCAATGAGTAAATTCTTGGAAATTAGAAAAATTTGCTGAAAATTTGTGTTTTGGTACCACATTAGTGAATATGCAAGTACCCTGTTTCAAGCCAAGTAAATTTTTTTCTTTTAGTCAGTCCAAAGAACTCTTATGCTCAAAATTTTGGGAGAAGGTAAGCAAATAGTTGCATTTCAAAAAGTTGCTCATTACTTTTAAACCATATATCTATTTGATGCAAAATTTTGAGGGAAGATGCATTAATATAGGATGAATAAATCCAAAAAATTTCAAGCGAAAACAACTTTCATATTTCCAAAAATCAACCATCATCATCTACATCCATTTCCCAATTTTCTTGAATTGCGTGCATCCGATTATCATGAAATTTAGCAGGGATATGCATCATTGTGAGATCAATATGAAATAAAGTAATGTCACCTACAACCAATTTGTATTTTTTTCAAAACCAATGATGTGGGTATTTCCACTTTTTGGTGAAGAGAAGCAATGGAGTGGTAGAAATATTTATGTAAAATTTCAAAGAAACCGAGATTGTATTTCATGAGAAAATAGTTAATAAAGTTTGCTACTATTTGTACAATGTTTGTTGCAAATTCGAGAGAAAATGGCTTCAACTTCACTGACATTGCTAGAATAAAATGACCATTGATTTGGAAATATTTTGGGAAAGAATATTCATGTAGTATTAATATCACGATTTGGGCAAGAAGAATGGTTTTGGTTACTTGGCATTGAGAGATGGAAATTATATCTTGGTTGATACAAAGGTATGGGTTGCATAAGGACACTGATAGGGTTCAGATAAAGGAAATTAATACCCTCTTTATAAATTGAAGAATTCTTTTAGACACACCTCCAAATGTATGGTAATGGACATGATTCAGATGGAAAAGAGTTCAGTTAATCCTTGGATAAGCTCAAAGCCACGATCCTTTGAATAGGCAAATAAAGGGAAACTCTATTTGAATTGACAAAGGAGGAAATGGAGAGGGTTGTTATATTTCTTTGAGAAGCACAAGAAAATTCCACTACATCAGACAGGTACAGGAAGAAGGAGGTCCAAGAGGACCAGTCAAGCACGGGGACATGCTTGAGGTATA
Organism: Pinus albicaulis; assembly: GCA_034641835.2. Classification (NCBI taxonomy): domain Eukaryota; kingdom Viridiplantae; phylum Streptophyta; class Pinopsida; order Pinales; family Pinaceae; genus Pinus; species Pinus albicaulis. The sequence goes on along the minus strand of CM076576.1, from coordinate 952,465,312 downwards.
GCAAGGGGGAGTGTTATCTCTCGATTTTGACCCTTGTTGATCATGCCTATTTCATCATTTTTACATCCTTTATCAACATATTATTATAATTTTTACCATATTTTACCTCTTTTAATGCATACCAAGGTAAATTAATTATGTCTTTTGATTTTTAGAGTTTTTAGTAAAAATTGAGCATTAAAATTCATTTTTGGCAGAAACATAATTTCTCGTAATGGCTCGTTCAAAGTCCTATGTGCAGGGTACCTGGGCACGAACTGAAGGAATATGTGGAAAATATAGGAACCAAGGATGAGGGAATACCTATTGTCTCGATCCAAATCAATTAAAACAGACCCGGTCAATGTTGGTCCAACTTGACTAGTTATTGAGGAAATCCCCTGATTTACGGGAAGATTTAGGATTTTTTGGGATTTGGCCATATTATGTGAAACAAAAAGGATGAGTTCGATCTATGACATGTAATATGACTCTTTTTAGGTGGTTGCAAAAAAGATATCAATTCTTGTTATAATTTTAGTCTATTTAAGAAAGGTTACCAACTTATGGCTAAGCACATTGTGACTATTATTTCAGAATACACATTGAGACTTACCTTTTATTTCTTATGTATACATTTCTGTGTGATGTGAATGGATATTTGATGTAGCTGATTTTCTTAATGTGTACTAGGAAAAGGTGGACGGCCCCCATGTTGAGCTAAGTACACTATTGTTGATTTATGTGCATAAATGTAAATATATGTTAGCATCTTCATTTTCTATGTTAATATTGTATTCCTTGTTTTAATCATTTGTGAATATTTTTTGTATAAAATCACTTGAATGCCATGACCATTTAGATAGTGAAAATGATTTCTTTTGAACGATTACTTTCAATAAGGAAGGAAAAACCAAGTCTCTAAGTTAGAGCCTCTTCTTTGTTAACTAGGATTGAATTGAAATTAGTGTTCACTTTTCCACATGCTTTCCTAGATTAGATTTATATGCTTTATTTCTATGCTTTTGTAATTTAGATAAGTAAAAAAGGTTTTGTTGAATGAATGGAAGCAATAAGGAAGGAAAAACAAGACCTTTGAGACAAGAGCTTCTTCCTTATTATCTAGAGTTGAATAAGATCATTGTTCACTTTTTCATATGCTTTCATAGATCAGATTGATATTCTTTCTTCATAGTTTATATTTCAGCAATTTGTGCTTGTAACTTTCCATTTTCATATTGTAACATGCATTTATTCATTTTTGAGTATCTAAGCAATTTCTTTCTAAACTAGTTAGATCTAAGATCCATATACTTTGATGTGTTTCTAAGTTTACCAAGTCGGATTGATATTAAAATACATGCTCTAATTTACCTGAATATATTATACTGATAGGGTGATCAGTGTATTTATTCATTGGGTGTGGGATTTTTTGTTGTTTTTGTTTGGGCACATTGGGAGAAGTGTATTGATATCCTTCAATGGTTCTATTGGGGTGGGGGGGTGTTGGCTACGTTTTAGTGGCTCGAGGTCGGGGCAAATTTCACCTGTTAATTATTTTAATATGTGGTCTGATTTGTAGCGTACCTCCTGGATAATTCAAACATTCCTAGTGGGTGCTCGTGTCCCTAGTGGTGGTTGGATCCTAGGTGTTAGTCCACCCTCCTTTCTTCCCCAGTATTTACACAAAAAGGCAAGGTGGGTTGGTTCCCCTTTGCTTGGCAAGGTGAACCTTTTATTTTGCAAGGGAGTGGTCTCATCTATGGATTTTGTCTATTTGGAAATTAGAGATTTCAGTGTTGGGGTTGTCATTATTATGATGTGTCAATAGGGATTCCCATGTCATGGGGGCAGACAGTGTGGTTGCGACAATCGCCCACCAAAAAACCCTATAGCCGATGCAAAAGACATTGGAAAACTATTAGGAGAATCTTCTGGGAATGTAGACTTACTACCACCCTTTGACTTGTTGGAATTCAAAATTATGTTCTTCCATGCAGATATGGAGCAACAAGCTCAAAAATGGCATGATGATCACAATGAGGTGATTAGTTTTCTCAACGATATGTAGCACAACTAGTGGCATATTATGGACCACCAAGAGTCCCTCCAAAGAGGCCATCACTAAAAGGAAAAGACCTTGTAGCGGAGGTTATAAAGGAGGTTTTTAGTGTTATAAAATTGGCCAAAATTGTCAAAAAAAAAATTTCTACAACATCCGTTTATGGTTACGGAGGTTTTGGCGGAGCTTTTAACAAGAATTCAACACAACTAAAAAATTGGGCGGTTGGAGGTTATTACAGATGTTTTTTTCATCGGTGTGCTACTAAGGTTTCAACGCATCGATGCGTGTCATCTAGACGGTGGCCCCGGGGCGGTCGAAGGTTCCTACACCGAGTCGTCACGGTATAAAACTGCACCGGGCGCAGTGTTGGTGATACAACGCACATGGTCGTACCAATTGGTCTTGGGATTTGTGCGGTGCCCATAGGTCGTCTCAACGCATCGGTACACAGACTTAGAAATGCATGGGTGCGCTGTATCAGACAAACACACTGATATTTATAATTAGTATTGGTATTTGTGCGGTGCCCATATGTTGTACAAATGCACCGATGCGTAGTCTCACATAAAAGCACCGATGCACAGTATCGCAAAAACACACCGAGATTTTTAATTGGTTTTGGTATTTGTGCGGTGCCCATAGGTTGTAGAAATGCACCAGTGTGCTGCAGCATACAATTGCACCGGTGTACAGTAACTGACACGCACTGGTGTTCATTTTGTACTTTTTAGAAACATCGACCTGTGACAGTGCAATTATTGTGATATTTCTAAATTCATTATTCATCAAAAGTCGACACATCTTATAACAATATTCATATTAATTCAATTTTTATTAATGCATCTGAATGTGATGTTTGGATTAATTAGTTATATCATATCATAATTATTGTGATTTTTTAAAATTCATTATTCATCAAAAGTCGACACATATATATCTTATAACAATATTCTTATGAGTTAAATTTTTATTAGTGCATTTGATAATGACAACGGAGAACGCAATAGTGACAACGGAGAACACAATAGAATAAATTAAAACACACACACACACACACACACACACACACGCAGATATATATATATATATATAAGACAATATTTGTCATACAAAATGGGACAATTATTGGTATCCCTTTGTATTTCAATTGGGACACTATGTCCATTATATTAAACAAAATGTCTGATTTCACAGACAAATATTTCAAAAAATACAACGCCTTGCTTTGATATCCAAACATAGTGATCAACATTCTTCACTTGAACTATTCTCACTGCTAGAGCTACTTCTATGACTTGGGTTATTTTCAGGAATGTTTTGTTCACGGTGTTGATTGTTTTCTTCTTCTTAACCTTCCATCTACAAACATAAAAATAAACTGAAATGAGTGTATATAGATTGGTGATAATAATGAAAATTGCAATATTAAATAATATACATCAATGTAAATTGAAAATAAAAATGGCGTACCGTAGCAACAATTGACTCATAAACTATACACATTCTTTCAAAACCATGTACCATGCCATCTTTCAAAATTTCATTTGTTGGCGCAGTTCCATACTTTGTTTCTTGCAAGTTTTATACTCCATAACAAATCACATATTTAATAATTTTTTTTTTGCTCTATTAATTATAAACAGAGCTAAGTAAACCAAGATCGACAAATGCTTACAAATTCCACAATTAATCTCTGATATGCCAACATATACTCACAACCCATATTTAACCCAATTTCAATCAATTCGTCTGATGGTTCTTCTTTGTATATTAGCACCTGTTTGAATGCATTCAATGATGATTTTTGTAAAACAACTTAAAAAATACAAAAATTAAATCTAGTTAAGTTATTATAAGGAAGTAACAATTACTCACAAACTTAGATATCAACCCTTTTCTTCCTTGTCGTCCTGTTTTATATGCTGAATGGGTTCCATTTTCTTTTATTTTCTGCAAGAAAATTCTTGAAAATTAATATTTAATGTTAAATTGTTTATTTATTGTACCTAATGATTGAAAAATTCAATGATTACATATTACATTTGAAGCACTTTGTTGTTGAGATGGTTCCTCCTACGATACAATTTTATCCATTTCTTTGACCATCTCCTTGTACACCTTTTTGGACATTCCTACTGGCATATTTATGATATCAGCTCGTTCATCTTTTGAGATTTTCACAATCTTCCTGAAAATGTAACATGACAATAAACTATTTAATTTTTATATTGATATATGAAAAGTAAATATAACAAAAGTGATATTTATAAATAATTCTAGATAAACATTTAAAGGAATATTATTTTTTCATTCCTTCTTTTTTGTTGTTTTAGGTTTTTTCTATTAGAAGTCTGACATGTCTCATTAACCAATTCTCTGGAAACTCTTCCTGTAGTTTAGATAAAATTTGGTTCTTGGAATCATTGGATTGGTTTTTGTATTGTAAGTTGAAAGAACGTCTATACATTCGTTGCACTAGATCCCTCAAACTTTTGTAAAAGTTTTTCCCCCTTTCATTAACCTCCAGCATCACTCCAGATGAACTAAGGAGCAATTCATTTTCAATTGCATGTTCTATTTTTTTTCTTTTCTTAGAACAACATTCCTTTTCTGAGTTGTTGTTCTCTGTAGAACATTAAACAGATGTGAATTAATAGACTGTTTGACACGAGCTATCTAATTATTTAAGTATATTATTAATGAAAATTAAAAAAAGAAACTCATATTGGATCGAGAGTATTTTTTCATTCACCTGATTCATCATTTTGCAATTTTTCCATCAAGCTTTTAAGCTCTTCTGGTCCTAGACCAGAAATAATCTTATCGAGCTTCGTCATTTTGTGGCTCTGCATGATACATAGTAAACAATACATAATATTTAAACTTACATATTGTTCAAAAATAATATTTTTTGTAAAGAATTTATAAAGAACTTACCTTTTTTGCTTTTCTTGATGTGTTATCAGTATTTTTGTTACTTGATCTCTTGTCAGTCATTTCTTTATCAATCTGAAACCTGTACCATATCATTCATTAATATATTTATAAATAAATTGTCAACTTTTCAGGTAAAAATAAATCTCAAGAAATTGGTGCGCCTTTCATGATGTAGGCACCAACGGCGGTGCGTGGGGGTATTATAAACGCACCGCACAAACAATATAATAGACCGTGATGCATGGGGGTATTATAAACGCACCACACAAACAATATAATAGACCGTATGGTTCTATCCTCGTAACATAGAGCACTGATGCCCTATTTTAGATATGGCACACTGATTTAAAAAAAATGTTTTTAAATTTTTTATTACACAGTACTTGCGTGGTGCGTTAGGTTACGCAGGGCACACCGATAAAAAAAAATCCATTTAAAAAAAAAATTCATGCAAGGGCCGACATGGATTGGGATCTGACCATGCAAGTCATCTCGTGGGTTAGATGTCAATCTAAATAAAAAGCCCTAATTCTGAAATCACAAAACAGGGAGAAGAAAGGGAAAAAACAAAAAATGAAGGGTTTAGGGTAAAAATGGATAAAACTGCAGAAAAAGTAAAAAAAATAATCAATTTTAATCACGAGATTGTTTGAAATTCTATGCTACATGGTTTGAATCACCAGAGGTTTGGATTCTGATTGTCTGAATACTTCTGTTCGAATTTATTTCGCTGCTCCACAGTGCTCTCGTGCTCTCTTGCTCCAGGTATGTCTCTTGAAAATCTCTGGCCGAAAATTTTAGCAAAAATAGTGAAATAATGAAAAGTGTTTAGTATTTAAATAATTGTTTTATGAAATTAGATTTTCAAAAATATTTTTCCGCCCATTTCTCAATTTTCCGCTTTTTTTTTCACTTAAAGAAAATAGAGTTATGTTTTTTTTATTTGCATTTATGCGTCACCAGTGCGTCACTTAATAGCACGGCACCGGTGCGTCCATTGGTAACACGACACCGATGCGTAGTAACTAAAACACACCAGTGTGTAGTAACTAGAATGAACTGGTGCAGTTATTTGTACATTAGCACCGATTTGCAGTTGAGGCACCGAAATTACTTTTACTTGTGTACACCAAAATTAGACATGTTGGAAATGTACATTTTGCTGTGAAAATATTTGGGCCATTTCTTTTCAAAAATTCACCTCTTCTTCTTTCAAAAAAAGAAACTTGAACCTTTCCATAACCTGCAACAAGAAAAGGTGCCCCATGATCTGCTTGCTGACCCATGATCGGTTTGCTCATTTGTAAGTTCCTCCTCCATCTTGGCATCCAATTTCCTCTTTTCTCCTTTGTGCTTTCTATCTTGATCTTAACAAAATTTATACAATCTTTGTTTTACAAGAAACTGACCTTGAATGTTCTAGGAGCAATGACAACGAGTCCTTCATTCTGCATTTGTTAGCAGAAGAAGACCGATTTTTGACTAGACGATGCAGTTATTACATGTGGAGGCAATGGTTTCATGTAGAAAAATATGAGTATAGGGTTGAGCAGAGGAAAGACATTGCAAAATGGTCTATTACATTAGCTTTTCCAATGGAAAATCGATTTTCAGGTGGAAATATGGTAGCTGCAGGTATCTATGCTTTTCTTCCCACAGAAATGGTCACTGGATTTCCATTTATAACACAAGCATAATTTTTATTGGTTTCATCCAGATAGAGCATCATTTTCAATAACAAATGGAACCAGGGAATCCTTAAGTGTATCCCGTTCGCATTTTGTTCGGCATTTCATTCTTTGATAATTGTTAATTCACCTATACTTTCAAAAATTTGGATTTTTGGGTACCTTCCATGTGATATTCCTCGTTATCCACAGGACCACATATCAAACAAGTTAGAGATGCCATTAAGGTTCAATTGAAATTCGAAGATGTGATTTTATGCGATGTCAACTTTTCCGGTAAAGTTTATGTAAGCCAGCCGAAGCTCAGACAATACTCCCAGCTGCTTTTAAACGGATTCTGGAGAATATTTCCCTTCATGGGACCTACCAGCCCGATCAACAATGTCAATAGATCTTTCTCTGCTATCCTTAAGGGAATGAGAATCCTTCCCTTTGTGGTTCCTCTTGGCTTTATCGACTGCCTCGATTGATCTTTCTCTACTGTCCAATCTTTCCCCGCAATCCTTGTAAGAATGAGAATCGTTACATTCATGTGATCTCTTAGCCCGTTCAAGAGACTCAATTGATGTCTCTCATGTGCGTCTCAGATTTTTCATAAACCTTTTCTCCTTTTGTACTCTATCAAGCTTTGTAGCCGTATGCATCCCTGTAAGCATCTTTGTTCATCTTTCTGTTTGAATCACTCATTTTCTTTGCTATAAACTTCTCAGCCGAAATGCGAACTCTCATCTTTTCAAACCCTCATCTCCTCAAGAAAATTCTTGCCCGTGATTTGAACCCTTCGCTGCCCCAATATTGCACTTTACAGAATAAATTTGCCTTGTTAGAAAATATATTTCAATGAAAAGATGCTTCGCGCAAGGTTTTATTTAACCCTGTTTCGGTGCGCGGGGTTTTATAGGCGCACCGGTGTGGTTCATAAGATCACGGTATATGTTTTGGCGCGGTTTTTTATGACGCACCAGTGTGGAAGATTTGTGAAGCACCGGTGTGTCTTAGTACTAAGACGCACTGGTGCGGGTTATGATTATAAGCGCACCGGACGAAAATCTCGACTAGAAATGGTAAACTGTATAAAGTTCTTTTTTTTTTGGTATGTAAGATCATAATAAAATAATGATAATTCTAAAGTACATGAATTTATTTGCATTATTTTCTAAAATTTATTATGTTATAAAAATTCATATTATTCAAGATTTATTATTTTACAATTATTTACAAATTTAAAAATTTTAATAAAATCATTTCACATTAATACAATTAAAATTTTCACATTAATACAATTAAAATTTTACAAATATTTTACCTACAATTAGAATTAGAATTAGAATTTTACAATTTTACATACAATTACGATTTGAATTACAATTACAATCATTTCATAGTAATACAATTAAAATTTTACAAATATTTTACATACAATTAGAATTAGAATTAGAATTACATTTACAATTACAATTACAATTTTACAAATATTTTACATACAATTACAATTAAAATTAAAATTACAAATACAATTACAATTTTAGAATTTTACATACAATTAGAATTGCAATTACAATTTTACAATTTGTCATAATACAATTACAATTAAAATTATAATTACAATCATTTCACAATAAATTAAATATTACAATTACAATTAAAATTTTATATTAAATATTTTACATACAATTATAGCTAAAATTACAATTACAAATACAAATACAGTTTTACAATTTTACATACAATTAAAATTAAACTTTCAATTACAATCACTACATAATATTTAATAAATATCATGGTCATTTAATATTAAATTAATTAATAAACATCATGATCATGATAACCATTATACAAACATCATATTCGACTAAAAAACACATTCAAATTCGCTAACATCATCGTGATCTTGATCATCTAACAAAACACAATTAGCATTGTATAACATCATCACAACACAAACATCAAATATACGTCTCATGTCAAATAACTCATGCTATCACATACACATCTATCTGCAAGCTACACATTAAATGAACATATTTAACATGACCTAACAATATACACATCATGATGATCACCAACATGTAAATTAAGTACAACTGCAACATGAACATAAAATACATAGACCATATATATATATATATAATTTTAAAAATATACAATTGTAATATAAATGTCATAGATCAACTGGTGGTACAACATCAATAGCAGTACTATTCGAGGCATGCTCAGTCAATGGTGCAACCTCTCCAGTTGATGGTCCAGCCTACTCATGATCATGAGTACTGCTGGATGCTGCAAGCTGCTGACTGGACGTGGCTGATGGTTCAGCCTCATCTCCATGATGATTACTGCTAGATGCTAGTGGAGGTTGCTCATCTGGTGCGGCGTGAGGTGAACGATCATGAGATGATGAGTCATTGCTCGCTGACTGTCGATCACATGCTACGTCTCAACCATGCCTATAACGTGCAACGATCCTCCTCAGTTGCGTAACTAATGTCGTAGCTCCTACAACATGTCGCATTAGCCTGTACATGTTGCGCGACATGCCTCTCCACATCTGTAACAGCCTTCCATCAGCCTGTATGTCTCTCATATAAGTAGGCCTGATGCCACCTCAACAATCAATGCAGTGAGTTGGTCACCCAACTCCATCTTGTATCTAGTATCAAGTCGACCGCGCCTAGAAAAAGGCAGTACCAGCACACTAGCAGGAGCGGGTCTCTCTGCACCGGCCTCCTGATGATCCTCGGCATATGGCATGCCCTGATCGTCATCAGGACCCACACCTAGATCATGTGGTGGTGCCGACATATCCTCATGATAAAAAGACCCAATATTTGCAAAATATATACAAGTACACAACACTAATTAGACAATTTCATTACACAATTTAATAAAAGCAAGTTAAAGAACATGTTAGAATAAATTTAAATAAAATAGTGATATTACCTCTATCATCTGGCGGCTCATCATCTGTGAAGAGGATGTTGGGACACCCTTGCCAATCCAATCTAGCATAAGGATAGGGGACCATAATGAAGGGATGTGGCTCATCAACACTGGCTAGCAACTCCAGTGCATCATGCGATATCCTCACTGGAAACACAGTCTCGCCCCTCTTGGGCATCATCTACCCCCACATGTGCATCTGTGCCTTGAACATCAGCCTACGAGGCTGTCGAACAAAAGTAGGCATCGTCTATGGAAACCTCTCAAAAAATAAACAAAAAAGCTCTGAAGCAAAAGGGAAGTTGACCCTCCCTTGTGCATGAGAATGACATCTATCTAAGGCTGTACAGAACTACCACAAAAAAATGATAGACCACTTGACAAGTCATGGCTCCTATACTAAAGAATCAACATAATATAGAAGCGATAAACTAATGTGTTTCCCATCACTGGTGTTGTGTGAAATGGTCGAAATGAGAAATGAGAGGCACTGCATCTCCTCACTACCAAATGCACCAATACGTAACTGACCTCCAACGACCTAAAAATATGAAGGAGACAATCCATTTGCTCCAATGTATCTTTGGGAGTACACTAATTGACTCCCTGCTACACAACCAGCTGGAACCTCTGGGAACGAGTGAAATCCCACCCCTCTCCTCGATATCCCTGTAATGAAATATATATCCTCCTCAGTGGGCGTGTACCACTGGTTAGGACCAACCTAGAAATCCTGTCGGTGGGCATTCCGCCTGCGGATAAGATGTCTCAAAAACACACCATAGCCCTTTAGGGAAGTAGCCTCCTCATAGAACTTGAGGAGGCCTACCTGCCTTAGGAGCCCCTGGGTAGTTGCTGTAATAGGGTGACGGTACGCATCTCTCTCCCTCTCTCGTGCCTCCCATAGGCGAACTATGTCATACTACGCAGCCTATTGTTGCTGTTGTTCCACCTCTTCACTCTGAATGATTGACATATTAAATACTTTTTTTTATTAAATGAGACATGTATATAGGAATATACATATATAATTTTTTTTGAAAAAAAGAACAAAATAGTCGGTGCGCCACAAAAAACAATCATGCACCAGGTCCGATGCGTCTTTTCTTTGTTGCGCACAGGGGGCGGTGCTCTAGATGACATTCAACGCACCATAGGCGGTGCACCTGAAAATTTTCAGAGCACCATTGACTATGTATGGTGTCAGGAGTGCGGTGCGCTGACTAAACTCTACACCCCGACGCATATAGTTGTGTTAGTGCACCAACCTCCTGACTAATTACATAGTCAACGGTGCAGTCTTTTATCAGGCCGCACTGTTGACCCTGTCGAAATGCCGAATGCGGTGCACTGAAAAACACCGAGGCAGATATTTCCGTCAACACACCGCGTTGCCACTATTCCACATGGTCAATGGTGCGACCAGATAAACACCTTTCAGTACTGCCCCAGAAACGGTGTGGATGTCGTTAGCACTGGTTGCGGTGCAACCTGTAAATTTTACAGGCATCACCAGTTACCAGTGCGAGCCGAACGGCTCGAGCGCACCGTGCGACAAATTTTTTTTTCTTTTAAATGGTTAATTTTAAGGTTATTTGAAATTCTAATCCTCTAAAAAGCTTAATTATGGGAAAAAAAGAAAAATACCTGTACATTTGGCCGTCGATGAGGCATATTGGCTGTAGAATTTGCAAAAGAAAATATGACCACTGTTTTGCAAAATGTAAGCTGGAGATTGGTGGGCAAAGCACAACAACAGTGTGGGAAATGGTTGCAATGGGAGCACCGATGTCAGGGCGGCTCAGACAAGGATAAATTGCATCGGTGCTTGAGAGCTCTCGAGCACTGAGAAAAGTGAAAAATGCGGTTTTTTGGCCATAATTTTTTATTTATTTAACCCTGTTATGGTGCATGGGGTTTTATAAGCGCACCGGTGCGGTTTCTTAATACTGCACTAGGCTGTTTCAGTTTTAGCGCGGTGTTTTATGATGCACTGGTGCAGAAGAGTTGTAAATTACCGGTGCTCTATAGTAATACGACGCATCAGGCGGGTGTGTATGGAGCGCACATTGTCTGATGTGCCAATGTCTTGTGCACACCGGTGCTTTCTCTTGTTGAGCACACCAGTGCAGTTTTGGATGATAACGCATCGAGCAGAAAATATCTGCAAAACCCTCTGCCCGCCAACCTCCTCTAGTAACCTCCGCTAGAAATGGATGTTTGGGGTATTTTTATAAGGGCTTCCTCAAAAACATCTGCTAGAGGGTCTTTTCCTTGTAGTGCATAAATTCCTTCAGGACAATGGATAACTTTGAGGTTCGAATGGTGCATATGGAGTCTCATGTGCATGATTATTTCCACCGTTATGGTGAGGATAACAATGTAGCTCTGGATCCAAACAATGATCAGGAATGATGAAGGGGAATTATTATTTTTTGTTTTTTGCTTAGTTGTGGGACTTACGGGTTGTTGATATGTGGACCTTTAGTTTTATTTTGCTGGTATCCCAACCTTTTTTCTTGTATTTGCTGGCCAACAAATCCGGTTAGAGTGAGGTTACAACATTTTTGATAAAGTTGCATCTAAAATGATGTAACACGTTTATGAATTAATGAAAGTCGTTGATTGAAAAAAACAAAAAAAACAAAAATGTACTAATAAAATTATTTTTTCAACAACTAATAGTATTCAATATGATGATGTCATCCCTAGGGTAAAATATTTTGGAGGGAAAAGAAGAAAATTATTTTTTTCATTGTATTTATGACTTATCTCCTTATAGATTTACTCAAATGTCAAGTGTAGACACTTGTTGGATGTGGAATTAAATTCCACATCTAACAAGTACCCTCATACTTCTAAATATACCCACATTGAAAATATTAAAAATACATGAAAAAATATGTGGAACACAGTTTTTCATGTATTTTCAATTATAATGCTAAATGTACTCCTTTAATTTCAAGGCCCTTAACTAGGCTCATTCAAGAGAAAGGTCCTGGGAACTGACATCACAAAGGATTGTATTTTTATTCAATTTATTTTAAAATAATAACAAATTATATACAATAAAATTCCCAATCCATCACATAATTTGATGTTTATAATAATGGTTACCATCTTTACAAATATCGTGAAAGAATGTATTAATAAATTGAATATAGTCTTTATATTATTTTTATCATTTTATTATTATTATAAAAGTAACAATAATTTAATATGATTAAATTTTAAAGTGATGTTTATATGCTTATTAATCCTCTTTATAAGAATAAGTAAGATATTCCCCGATCGGGGTGAATAACCATGATTTATTATGATAAGACAAGCCTTTATAGTGTTGTTGTTGTTGGCTGGCAACTAGGGTTGGGGCGTGTTTGCATTCAAGGAAGTTTCGAGATTGAGAATGGCATTAAATCGGAAGCTGGAAGGTAGAAGGAATGACATTAGTGTGTTGGGGGAAATGATTGATGTAGTGGGGGGATCTCACTGGTTCTATGATCTTTGCTACGACCCTTCTATAGGTGGCGGAGGGTGCGGTGAGCTCTATCGAACCTGGGTTGTTTGTGTCTCTTCTCAAGGCCAGAATATTATTGTTGGTTGCACCAGGAAAGTTTGGGACCATGGGGTTGGGAGAAAATAGGCGTGGAGCCGGTACGTCGATTCTATCTCCAAATACCTGGTTGTGTGTGTAAAATGCAGTGGGAACCGAGGGGTGACGTAAAGGAGTGCACAATGTAATATTCTGAGCTTTATTGTGAGGGATCTAAGTTTGAATTTTGATAGTAAAAATGGGAGCGTTGATCCTTTTATGTTTGAAATTATCTCTAGGATATTTTCTGTAAAGTTGGCTCATCATTTGTTTTGGTGAGTTGCTTGAGGAAGGTAGTGGTTAGTGTTAATTCGTGTTGTTTGTTATGAGGTGTCGACTGTGGGTTGGCCTCGTTACTGGGCAGTCAGTTAGCCTTGTTCTATTTTTCTTTAGCTCCGAAGACTAGTTTTTTCTTCCAATGGGAGGATGAGCTTTCCTTACTGGTGTGCGTGGAGGGGGGCTGCTTTTTTTGGGTGGAGGGTTTTGGAGGTTTAAGGAAAGGGGGGTGCCTTGGGGTGAGTCGTGAGTGTAAGAGCTTACCGCGACCACAATGGGCTTCGTTTGTGGTTGAGTATATATTAGCCAGGGCGGATATGGCATGGGAATCCCATGTACATTGGGGTCTTGTGTGGCTGGTAGGGTCTCCTGTTGAGGTGCTTTGTGGAGACACCATTCTTACTGAGGTTCTGGGCATGACTGGAGGCTGGATGATGCTTTTCACTAGAGGAGGTCCTTTAGGTCTGTGGTGATTAGGATGGGTGGGTGAGTTGATTTGACAGCGTGGCAGGACACTTCGTGGTGGGGGGAAACCTGGGGGTGACAGAGGGAGGGAGTTGAGGGAAGACACTGTCGAGGGCGAGGAGGTGGTGGAGGTAGAAGTGGTGTGACCGATCAGTTAGGAGCTCTTTTCGAGACAGGTGGAGCATACCCTATCCTTGGCCTTAGTCATCAATCATCTAAGTGAGATTCAAAGCAGGTGAGTCTCATTGATCAACATTGATATGAAGACAAGATGGAGTACATAGCCTATTTCAATATCATCCAGTCTAGCCATGAAGAAATCCTGGATGTTATTTCTTCCTTGTGCAGGAACCAAAGACGAATATTGGATTGCCTACATGGTATTGAGGCACGTGTGGTGCATTTGGAATTCCATGTAGTTGGTGGAGCTGGACCCCCAGAACCCCCGGAAGAGGGCAGGGATTTCCCACTATGATTTCTCTTGCCATGCAGTTTTTTGTTAATAGTTTTGGTTATGCATGAGGTATAGTTAGTATGGGTATTTTGCTGAAAATTTTGTTCATCTATATTTTGTAAATAAAAATTTCCTTGAGTATAACCTCCCCAGCAAAAAAATTGGTTAGAGTGAGGGGGGTAGAGGTCAAAATCCATCTAATGTAATCAAATTGTCATTGAAAATCTAATGAAAATACATTGACTAACAAAAAAAAAAAAGAGTAAGTAAAAGATGAATTTATAAAATGATGGCACATTTTGATATTTATAAAGTTTTTAGTCTAATATATATATATATATATATTCGCTTCAATAATTAGGGATTTGAACCTTGAATATGATGATTTACACTTCATAATATATATATATATATATATATATATATATATATATATATATATATATATATATATATATATATATATATTCCAATTAAATGTTTGAATTTTATTTTTTATTTTAATAAATTAGTTTTGTATTTCCTCAAATATATATATATGTTTTTTTTGTTTTTTATTTTTATTTTTTTCTTTTTAAATTAGTTTTGTATTTATTCAAAATTTCATATTACAGCTTTTCCATCATAACATTCAAACTATTACTAGTCTCAATATGCCACAAGGGAGACCAAATAAAATTCTAGAACTGAGAACTATAAAAACAAACTAATACAAAGTTGCAAAAATAATTAATAAAATTATAAAGAAACATAACATGTGATTATGAGTCAGATGGAATAACTAGAATAGGGTCTTGTGCCCTTATAGCAGTTGGAGCCAAGCGCTTGAGCTCACATCTAGGCGTGCCAAATGGGAATTCAAGCTAGCCAGTGATGAACACTGATATTATTGTACCTGTTTGATTTCTTTTAACGAGGAAACTGTGTCATTTTAATTTTCATGAGTTTTAATTAACATTAATGTGTTAATTATGGGGAATTTTGAGGTAAAAAATAAGTTTCAAAATAAAAATGTACAAATAAAATTAACTTAACTTTTCAATGACCAATAAAAATCAAGATAATGATGTCACCCATAGAAATAGATATTTTAGAGATTTTTTTCTTTTTTTTTATAATTTTTTTTTTTTCATTTTGTTTACCACTTATCTCCTTATAATTTTTCACAAATATCGTGTAGACACTTATTGGTGTTAAATACAGTCACATAAACAAAAATTGAAAATATATGAAAATCCATATTGAACACGTTTTTATTTTTCAAGTATTTTCAATATTAATGCTAAATGTACTCTAATTTCAACGCCATTAGCTAGGCTCATTCAAGAGAAAAGTCCAAAAAGACTAACATCACTAAAGAATTGTATTTTTAATCAATCTATTTTAAAATAATAACAAATTATATATAATAAATTTCTCAATTAATCACATACTTTGATGTTAACCAAACTCCTTCTTTAGTGAAAGAATGTATTAGTAAAATGAATATAGCCATTATAATATTTTTATCAATTTATATTATTATAAAAGTAATAATAATTTATGATTAAATTTTTAAGTGATAATATTTATAAGGATTTTAGTCTAATTATTGTATATTTATATATAATTTTTTTATCACTTCACTAATCAGAAACTTAAATCTTGAATCTCATATTTTATATGATACTTCATAACATGACAATTTCCAATATATTCATATATAATTATAATTATATATTTATATAGTATGGTATTACAATTTAAAATTTTCTTTTCACTTTGTATTAATTTGTTTTTATCAAATTTTTTTCTCATAGTTTAATATTGTGAATTCAAATTTCATTTATTTGTAAGGTGATTGGTTGAGGTCTTATTATTATGGGTATTGTTTAGTAACTTCCATTTTTCTATTAAAAGAAATCCAATGTTTTTTTTTAATAAATTTGATTACTTTTTAATTGGCTTATACTTTTCTTTTCTTTTCTTTTTCCATGTTTTTTTTTTTTTTTCAATTCCATTTATCATAGTTTTGTTTTCTTGTTAATTTTTAATTTGACTTTATATTTTTCCCTTAACCATTCTATAATTTTCTTTCCTTCAAAGAAACAATTATACAATAAAACTTCAATTTCAACAAATATAATTAAATTAGTAAAAAACAATTAGTTTTTAGAAACTTGTGATCATTTCTTTCCTAATTTTATTAAGAATTTTTTTTTGATATAAAGTTACTAATTTTTAAGACATTGTGAACATTTCTTTCCTAACTTTCTTGATTTTGTTTTATTTATGCATAGTTTTCATAATTCTCGTATCCAAGGCATATAAGAATTCAAGAAATTGATGTTATTACAATAATTTGATTTTTCAACAATTATATAGAAAAAAACTTTCATTTCAATAAATATAATTAAATTAGTAAAAAAACAATTAGTTTTTAGAATCTTGTGATCATTTATTTCCTAATTTTATGAAGTAAATTTTATTGATATACAGTTACTAATTTTTAGGATATTGTAAACATTTCTTTCCTAACTTTGTTGATTTTGTTTTATTTATGCATAGTTTTCATAATTCTAGTCTCCAAGGTATATGAAGAAATCAAGAAATTGATTTTTTTTTTTTTTTTTAAACTTTCGTATGCCTATGATCAATGGTTGAGTGTATTTGTTCAGGTCAAAGGATTTGGAAGAAAATCTATGGCAATGCACTAGATCTCTTAATTTCATTTTAGGGGATTCAATTTATACAATGCATAGGTTGGGGTATGGAATCCAAACTAATTCTACCACTGGGCAGCAGTGAGGGCATTACCTGGATATCACTTTGAAGTTCCATATTATGCTTCAAGTCACTGTAGAATGAGATATTGTTGGACATTTATTAGGAGGTTAGCCTTCAATTTATCATATGTTTCAATTGGTTGTTAAAGTTTTTTTACCTTCTTTTCTCTAACCAAACACAACATATTGGTCTCAGTTACCATGCACGAAGTTAATGTGTGAATTTTGTTAAAGTAATTTAATCTACTGCAATTTAATTCCTGTTTTTATTGAAAGTGAATGTCTCAAATTCAACCAATTTAATATTAAATCACAAATCATAGAAAAAAATATACTATTTGGAAAATATTTGAAAAGTGCTAATGGTATAATTTATTTATTTCAATATTAAAAATTTTAAATTATTTTTTAAAATTTTGATGATATAAAATGTTTTAGGTACTTATTTTGATTAGAAACTAAGTGTTTTGATATTGATTTAATTTATATAATTATGATAGTTATAATTTAGTTGTTAAATTAATAGTAAAATAATTGTTATTGCTTATTATTCATAAATATTAATTAAGTTGTCTATATAAATTAATTTAATACTAAATCACAAATTATATCATCCCAAAGCCATTTGAGAGATAACAATAAAAAATTGTTCCTGCCACAAACATAATTGCATTCAACTCTATATCATTCATGTACAATGCCCATGAAATTTGTAGGAGACAAGTAGTTGTTCAAAGAAAGTTTCTTGGAATTGATAGCTCATTCACTTGAAACTAAGTTTTTCCATATCAATTTGAATTAAACATTGCTAAAAAAATAAATTTATAAAACTTCGTTGCAACCAATGAAGTAGGGTGCTCACCAAAAAAGACCATTTTAACACAATATTTTCACTTTCATCTCTATTTTTTTAATGAAGATTTTAATTGATCAACCTGTCAAAGTTTAGACTCCAATTAGTTATATTTAAACTAAGCGATAGGTACTAGCTAATACATAGCTCTTGTATTATTCCATAATTATTTTATTTTTTAAACTTTAAATTATATACTAGCTTAAATATATATATCAAATGAACTATCTTTGTGATGAACCACATTAGATGGTTCAAAATGTTGACCTACAACTAATTGTAATTGTTTGATTAACCTGAAAAACATTCTAAATATAAAATACTTATCTAGTGATAAATCTAACATTTCTAATATTAAAAAAAAAACCATAAAAAAATATAATTTTATTTTAAATTATTATTGTGTCTAGAGGAGCTCTCCAGCCCAATATGGTAGAGATGTTGTGATGTAATGTTTGAAAAATAAAAATAAATAAAATATTAATGTAATGTAATGTAAACATTTTAACTCTCAAAATAAAATAAAAAAATAAAAAAGATAGCAATAAAAATAATTCTATAAAAATAATAATAAATTTACCCATGGTATTAAGAACTAATGGTATTGACCCCATGGTATTCATGTGGAATATAGCCTATTTAAATTGGGGAATTAAACTGGCCTAGATCCATCTTAACTTCGGATCTACCAAACTTCGAGAGGGATCAAATCATTTTTCACTCTAAAAGAGGTTTGCATCTTAAGGGATTTGGTCCCTCTCGGCCCTTGGTAGATCCAAAGTTAAGATAGATCTAGGATGGTTATTATTATTTTGTGACAGAATGGAAGTAATGAGAACCATACAATCATAGCTTTAACCCACAATCACATTAGGCTCTTGCCTAGAAAACCTCTCAGCTTGGCATAAGAGCTTGCAAACCATACCACCTCCTGGCTTGGCATAAGAGCTTGCAAACCATGATACCATACACGTAAAACCTCTAACGGGCTCAACAACGGGGTTTGAACGGGTGATCTTTACATATGAGTGCATTAACATAACACCCAATCACCAAGAAGCCCTCACCTCGTGGGAAATTTTATTTTAAATTATTATTATTATTAATTATAAAAAATAAAAATGTGTGAGTTATATATATAACATATTTTTTTAGCATGGAGATTCACCTCACATTACTATGGAGATTCTTAAACTGCAAATAAGATTTGTTATAATACCATGGTTTACTAATACCACATGCCCAAAAAACCATAAATCATAAAATATTTTTAATTGATCAATTTAATTAAAAAAATACAAAAGGCATAAATATAAATATTAAATAATAAAAATAAAATATAAAATATAAATATAATAAATAGACAAATAAATAAATAAATCTACATGTGATACATTATACTTTCTCAAACTTTCCTTCATCATGACATGGTGTATGTGGCTATGGCATCATAATGGTTACATATGGTTGATTATAGGTTGACTTTGTTAACAATGATTGACTATGTTTGAGTAAGGTTGGCAATGGTTGACTATGTTTGATGATAGTAGGCCATGTTGATAGGGTTGATCATTGTTGACTATAGTTTACTATTATTGATCGTGTTTGATTATGAATAATTATTATTGAGAATAGTTGAATTTGGTTCATTACAGTTCTTAATGACTAAATATGGTTGATTGTAGTTTGAGTATGGTTGTCTTTGGTTGTTTGTGTTTTATTATAATTTATTATGGTTGACAATTTTTTACTACAATTTAACATGTTTGAGTGTGTCAAAGATTATTATTGTTAAATAAAAGTCACAATGTTTGAGTATGATAGTTGAATATGGTTGAATATTAGAGATCATGATGGTCAACTATGATTGATTAGGTTGAATTCTCTTAAATTTGGTTAATAATGATTGACTATAGTGTGTTGTTGGGTGTGGAGCCTGATTTTCATCCTGATTCAGAGATCCTTGTTTTAGCTGGATGTATACCCCAGGAAAATTGTACACCCTTGCAGCGGGGTGGGTGCGGGGGGGACTTGTCCCCCCCCCCCGCGGGGTCCGGGGGGGCTGACCCCCCGGCTGGGGGGTCCGGGGGCCAGGGGTCCCCCGGCGGGGGTTTCGAGGGTAGCGCCCCCGAAGCTAAAAATATATGTAAAATTGCCTTGTAAAAGTATAGTAATTTATAGTCAATATGGGCCGTTCATTAGGCGGATGATCTGATGGTAGAAGTTATGTTTCGTTTAAGGTTTTTTTCCCTAGAAGGAAAACCCTCTCTTTGTATGAGGGTATTGTATTGCGGCTGTATATTATATGTGTATTCTCTGAGAGGGAAATAGATAGGGAGACTGTGAGAGAGAACAGAGGATATTACAACGGATCTGCTGTAGGTTTTGTCTCTTCATTTTGCTGGATAATAGAAAGGAAGGACTAGCTGGTCGGGGTGGACGTAGCCCAAACTGGGTGAACCACATATATCTGTGTCTCTCTGGTTTTATGTGTTTTGTGTGCTTGTATTTTCCGCATATTTTATGTGTTGCATTGCTCCATAAAATATAATTTTCTAACAATTGGTATAAGAGCCGAAGGTATATTTGGCTGATAAACTGACAGGAAAGAAGGGTTCCTGTTTCGAGTGGGAGCAATGGTGGAAGATGGTAAGTTTAGGGTCGAGAAATTTAACGGCCAAAACTTCCCGCTGTGGAAGATGCAGATGGAATATTATCTGTATCAGAAAGATCTATACCTACCATTGAGTGGAAAAATAAAGAAGCCAGCAGCCATGACAGACGCGGAATGGAACATTCTCGAGGCAGAAAGCATCAACAAGACGTTGTGCCTTACACATGGGCCACCTTGGTAATATTTCGAAGGAAACAATAACAGAGGGTTTGATGCAGACGTTGGCGAAACTATATGAAAAACCCTCAGCCTCAAACAAGGTATTTCTTATGAAACGATTATTTAATATGAAGATGTCGGAAGGTGGATCTGTTGCAGACCATTTAAATGATTTTAACACAGTTACCAGTCAGTTAAGTTCTGTAGGGGTAAAATTTGATGATGAAGTTAGAGCTATGTTATTCTTGTGCTCATTGCCAGAGAGTTGGAATGGTTTAGTAATGGCCATTAGTAACTCTGTCTCTGGATCTAGTACTTTAAAGATTGATGATGTTGTTGGTGCTATCCTTAGCGAGGAAATGCGACAGAAAAGCTCCGGTGAGACATCAGGTAATGCTTTGAGTGAAGAGTCTAGGGGAAGAAGAATGGAAAGAGGAAAGAGCTCAGGATATCGCAGTAAATCAAGGAAAGGCAGATCCAAGTCTAGATCAGGGATAGTGTGCTGGAATTGTGGAAAGAAAGGACACCTAAAGAAAGACTGTAGATCTCGGAAGGGAAAAGAAGGAGACACACAGCAAGAAAACAATCATGAAGCAAATATGACAGGTGATGTGTTACAAGATGCTTTGATTCTTTCTTTCGAAAATGTTACTGATTCTTGGGTTGTAGATTCAGGGGCTTCATTCCATGCCACACCTGATAAGAAATATTTTCATGACTATGTTCATAGATTTTAAAGTTCATTTTGGTATTGATAAACCCAGAAATGTCTGGTTGGTAAGGTTCCTTGTAAATAGTAATTGTTCAATAATGCCAGCTGAGGTGCGGCATGTTCAGATCTAAAGAAAATCTTGATTTCAACAGTATAATAGCAGAGTTGCTGTGGGACAACTTTACTGATGAAATCCTGGAAGGTCTACCAAATGAGCCCCGTAATAGAAAAAGGCTAAAAGGTTGGCACATTATATGCAATAGTATTTCTTAACTCGTTAATGCTTTAACTTCCAAAGGAGTGTATAGCATTATGGCATCGAGGTTTTTATTATTATTGAGTGAGAAGGATGAAGATTCTACACCTGAAATTTGTTGCCAAAGTTTGAATAGCTATGATTAGTTTGAATAGCTTTGAGAAACAAAAGAGAGTCATGGTTTCTTTAGTTGGCAGTGAAGATAAAAAATTGAGTCAGGCATTGCATGTGAAGGGGACCCTGGCTTCGTATCATATCTCTCGGTGGCTCTCACTATTATGTTACGTTTATTGATGATGCAACTAGAAAAAATTGGATTTATTGTATTAAAAATAAATCTGATGTATTTGATGCTTTCAAGAAATGGAAAGCGTTGGTTGAGATTGAGACAGGAAAGAAGTTGAAGTGTCTCAGATCATACAATGGAGGTGAATATTGCAGTAAAGAGTTTGATAGGTACTGTTCATAGTGATGAAATTCATGAGAGGTTGATGGGGTTCTAAGAACACCACAAGAAAATGGTGTGTCGTAAAGGATGAATATAACAACATGTGGAGCTATGCGCATGGAGCTATGCAAGGTATGATTGCATGCAGATTGCTTTACAATTTTGGGCGTATGCTGTAGTGTTGTTTATCTAATAAATTGTGAGCTCCTCAAGTCTTTCGATGGTGGTATTCCAGAGGGGGCATGGATGTAAAAGGAAACTACCTCTTTTAAAGTTTTGGTTGTGAGGCCTTTGTCCATGTTAATAAAGAAAATAGAAAAAATCTTGAGGAAAAATCAAATAAATGTAGCTTTATTGGATATGGTGTTAATGATTTTAGTTATCACTTATATGATTACGAAAATCACAAAATCATTAGGAGCAAAGATGTAATATTCAGTGAAAAGGTGTTGTATAAGAATCAATTGTAGGAAAAGAAACAGGTAAAAGAAAACAAAGAATACACCGTTCTTGATGAGATCACAAAAAAAATAAAGGTTCCTAAAAATAATAATAATCAACAACCACCACAATAGCAACAGACACCTCAAACACCTAAAAGTGTTGTCAAAATATCTACCAGGATAAGTAGACCCCCTAAACGATACTCTCCTTCATTATATTATTTATTGTTGATTGATTCTGGTGAACCCGAATGTTATGAAGAAGCAATGCAGGTTGAAACCAGGAAGAAGTGGGAGCTAGCCATGAAAGAAGAGATGGAATCCTTAATGCATAACCAAACTTGGGACTTAGTCAGGGTTCCTGCAGGTAAAACTACATTGCAAAATAAATGGGTTTACAGGTTGAAGGAAGAAGATGAAGGAAAACAAAGGTACAAAGCTATACTTGTGGTGAAGGGGTTTTCACAAAATAAAGGTATTGATTTTGATGAAATATTTTCTCCTGTTTTTAAAATGACTTCAATCAGAACTATTTAAAGTCTTGTAGCAGCGGAAGATTTACATCTTGAACAGTTAGATGTAAAGACAACATTTCTCCATGGAGATTTGGAGGAAGAAATATATATGGAGCAACCAGAAGGATATGAGGTCAAAGGGAAAGAAAAATTAGTGTGGAGGTTCAAGAAGAGCTTGTATGGCTTAAAACGGGCTCCAAGGCAGTGGTATCTAAAATTTGACAGGTTTATGTCTGAACAAGGTTATACTAGATGTCACTCTAATCATTGTGTTTATCTGAAAAATAAAAATGATGGAAGCTATATTATATTGTTATTGTATGTATATGACATGCTTGTTGTAGGGTCTAACATGTGGGAAATAAATGTGCTCAAAAGAAAATTGGAAAATTCATTTGCAATGAAGGATTTGGGAGCTTCAAAACAAATCCTTGGTATGAGAATAACTCGAGACAGGAAAAATCGCAAATTAACATTGTTTCATAATGAGTACATACAAAGGGTGCTGAAAATATTTAATATGCAGAATGAAAAACTAGTTAGTACACCTTTTGCTGGCCATTTCAAACTTAGTAAGGAGATGTGCCCCAAAACCCAAGAAGAAATTGACTATATGTCTAAAGTTCCCTATGCATCAGCAGTTGGAAGCTTAATGTATGCAATGGTTTGCACAAGGCCTAATATTGCACATGTAGTGGGAGTTGTAAGCAGGTACATGAATAATCCAAGAAAAGAACATTGGATGGTAGTAAAATGGATTCTCAGATATTTGAGAGGTACCAAAAATCAAGCATTATGTTTTGGTGGTACAAACATTGCTCTACAGGGATATGTTGATGCAAATATGGCAGGTGATAGAGATAATAGGAGGAGCACTACACGATATGTATTTACTGTAGGTGGAACAGCTGTCAGTTGGGTTTCAAAAATCCAAAGTGTTGTTGCACTTTCAACAACAGAAGCAGAGTATGTTGCTGCTACATAGGCTAGTAAAGAAATGATTTGGTTACAAAGGTTTATGGGTGAATTGGGTAAGAAGCATGATATGGGCATGATATACAGTGATAGCCAAAGTGCCATTCATATTGAAAATAACTCAGCATTTCATTCCAGGACTAAAAACATACATCTCAAGTACCATTTCATATGGTCAATATTGGAAGATGGAGAGTTGAAGCTGGAAAAGATACACACTAGCCAGAATCCTGCAGATATGCTAACATAAGTTGTAACCAGGGAGAAACTGAGAATGTGCTCAGTTTCAATTGGTCTTCAAGGATGAAAATGAAGATGAGAAATAGCCAGGTCCAAATAGGAGTTATTGTCTAGCAAATGAAGTAGCGGTGGAGTTGCTACAATCAATCTCCAAGTGGGAGATTGTTGGGTGTGGAGCCTGATTTTCATCCTGATTCAGAGATCCTTGTTTTAGCTGGATGTATACCCTAGGAAAACTGTACACCCTTGCAGCGGGGGGGACTTATCCCCCCCGCGGGGTTCGGGGGGGTTGACCCGCCGGTTGGGGGGTCTGGGGCTAGCGGTCCCCCGGCGGGGGTTTCAGGGGCAGCGCCCCCGAAGCTAAAAATAGATGTAAAATTGCCTTGTAAAAGTATAGTAATTTCTAGTCAATCTGGGCCGTTCATTAAGCGGATGATCTGATGGTAGAAGTTATGTTTAGTTTAGATTTTTTTGCCCTAGAAGGCAACCCCTCTCTTTGTATGAGGGTATTGTATTGCGGCTGTATATTATATGTGTATTCTCTGAGCAAGAAATAGATAGGGAGACTGTGAGAGAGAACAGAGGATATTACAGTGGATCTACTGTAGGTTTTGTCTCTTCATTTTTCTAGATAATAGAAAGGAAGGACTAGCTATTCGGGGTGGACGTAGCCCAAACTAGGTGAACCACATATATCTGTGTCTCTCTAGTTTTATGTGTTTTGTGCGCTTGTATTTTCCGCATATTTTATGTGTTGCATTGCTCCATAAAATATAATTTTCTAACATGTGTAACTTTGATTTAAATTAATCCTTGATTATAGTATGTGGTTAAATTCCGTCCACTTTTGTTTACATAACCCTTGATGACTGTTGCAATGCAATATAACCATTGACAGACATTACAATATGACAAAAGTAATCCAAGATGAACATTGCAATGTGAAAGAATCATTTATGAGTGTCACAATGCAACATAACCATTGATTAATGTAATAATTCAAACATAACCATTGAGGAATGCAACAATTCAATATAAATCAATTAAGATGAATATCAAAATACAAAATATTCACTGATGAATGTTGCAATCTAGCATAACGCTTGAGGAATGTCAAAAGGTGACATAATCCTTAATGAAAAATGCAATGCAACATAACCATTGAGGCATGTAATAATTGATAGGTATGTTTTATATTCTTTGCACGACTATTTGCACACATTGTACTTTATTTGGGTTGTAGCGAGGGGGGTCACAAAGGGGGAGAAACCTCCCTACTATAAGATTTCATAGAAAATGCCATTGAAATAAATTGGTGGTTTTTTGCATCCATTTTTGGTGTTTTTTAGCACATATTTTTCACATTTAAGAATTTTGTGGCGCACTGTGTTTTTTCCCATGGTTTTATAATTTTAGTTAAGGAACTATGATTATATTATAGTCCATGATAAATATATTTGTGATTTATGGATATTGCAGGATATATATAATGTATCGTAATATTGTGTAGAAGAATATATTGAAAAAAATCTTGTTGATTTTCCTGATTTGGTTTTCCATGATAAAATATATGTGTTGATGTATGTGTTTTCCATTGCATCTTTTTTGTTTTAATTAAGAATATGTTTGCGAAAATTAACTGTACAAGGTTAGAACCTAAATTTAGTATCAAAGTAGTTTTGGATTTAAGGATATTCCTTTGTGCCTAACGGGTTTGGCTCAAGCATGTGGTAGACCCTATTACAATGGGAGATCCATAGAAGTGGTTCTTATGGTGAAAATAAATGGTGAGTATTTTAAAGATAGAGATTGAGAAATTCAATGGGAATAGTTTTGAGTTGTGGAAGCTAAAAATAGAATATTTATTGGTGAATATACATAAATAGATTAGTGTGAATCTAGGTTTTACATTAACAATAATGGGGATATCAACATAAAATTGGATCAAGTTGGATTGAAGGGAAAATGAAACAATATGATTGTCTCTTAAATTTATTATTAATGAATGTTTTATCAGCATGCAACAAAATATTTGTGAAATTAGTTAGGGGATTTGTATCAATCTAATTCCATAGTGAAAAAAAACGTTCTTATGAAAAAATCTATATAACCTAAGGATGAAGGATGGATATTCGGTGACAGAGCATTTGAATGCCTTCAATATTGTGGTAAGTTAGCTATTATGTATTGATATTAAGATTTCAGATGAAGATAAGTGTATTATTTGTTATTTTATTTACAAGACTCATGAGATAGTCTAGTTGTTTCCATAGGTGGTAATGAAACTACCTTAAGTTTCAATGAAATAACCTCATCCTTGTTATTGAAGGCGATGAGATGAGAAAACATGGACAATCAAAACACATAATCCTTGTCTATTAGAGGATGCTCACATATTAAAAATAAAAATAAGTCCTCCAATGGGAGATATAAATCTCCAATAAAATTCATTAAGATATGTTGGAGTCGTGGAAAAGAATGGCGTTACAAGAAATATTCTAGATCTAAAATTATTGAAAAAGGGAAGGGATCTGAAGATGCTCCTTTTGCAGAATCAAAACATCCTTCGATGAAGTAGGGGATGTGTACTTGGCTTCTTCAAGTATACATGTAGATCATGAGCCATGGGTAGTTGAATTAGGTGAATCCTTTCATATGACTCCTCAGAAGGAGTGGTTTTGTGAGTATGAAAGATATGATAGTGGTGATCTTTTGCTAGGAAATGAATCGAAAATTAGATAGGATGAGGAGAATTCAAGTTGAAGCTCGTGGATGGAAGGATTATAACACTCCCTTGCATTTTGTACATCTCAATATTGACATAAGTTTGATTTGTATAAGAAATATGAACGATGCAAGTGTAAAAAAAGTGTTTGAAAATGATACTTGTAGGATCATATGAGTATGAAGGGTATTATTGAGGGGACTTAGGATTGGAAATATGTATAAGTTATTGGGAAGAAATATTAGTAATTGGTGCTTAATAATTCTGTTATTTCTAAAAGTGGAGCCGAAGAAGAAAATACTCCTACTATATCTAGAGAAAAGACTATGTTGTGGCATCAAAGATTGGGACATATCGAAGATAATGGGCTTTGAGTACTACATGGTAATAATATGGTAGAAGGTATGTATAATTACACTCTAAATTTTGATTTTTGTGAACATTTTTGATATGAGAAACATAATCGAGTAATATTCTCCTATGGTTTTACGAGGTTAGAGTGAATACTACAATTGGTGAAGAGTGGCGTGTTTGGATTTGTGTTGGTTCCATCATGGGTAAATATGTGTACTATGTCTCATTTATAGATGACTTCTCAAGGAATACATGGATTTATTTCCTCAAGGAGAAACCTGTATTTTTTGAAAAATTCAAAGAGTTCAAGGATATTGTGAAAAATCAAACAAAGAAGAAAATTAAGGTGTCGAGGAAAAAGAATGGTGGATAATTCTATAGGAATGAATTCGAATAATTCTATAAGAAGTGTGATATAGCAAGGTGGAAGACTATTAGGTCCCTATATTACTAGTGTAGTCCCTTATTATTGCTAGTGTAGCCCCCTTATTGTTATTTTTGCACCCCTATAGTCCCCATATTGTTATTATTGTGCCCCATAAAAGCCCACTATTGTTTTTGTTGTGCCCTTACATTATTATTGTTAGGTCGACTAGGATTATATTGTGACCCCATGGACTCCTATATATAGAAATGAGGTTTTTTCATCTGTATCCATCCAAGAATTGTTCATTTTTGTAATGCAAAGGAAGTTTCCTCCTCGAAGAGACTCATTTCTAAGTCGGTGATCTATCTTTTCTTCTATTTTGTAAGTTGGGTTCATAACATTTGGAATCTGAGCTTTGGATTCTAGGGTTTCACTGCTACAAACAAGTCATAGTGGAATTTTTTCTATACTTTTTTTTTTCTACGAAGTTTCAGAAGCTACAAAAAAAACCATTTGAGCTGAAATCTTGAGGAACGTCGTGTAAAAATTTCAAACCTTGGTTTGCTATAATTTCAGAGATATGATTTGAGAGAGTTAGGGTTTTTGCATGCTCTAGAATTTCATCTGAAACAGGTGGCCAAAGGAAAATATTCATAACTTTTATTTCAGACATCAGATTAGAATTATGTTAAAAGTGGTCGAAAGTGCACTGATTGTAGTTTCTGTTGTATTGATTTTAGAGTCGAAGGATGAAACATGGACATGTGGCATGACATACAAGTTTGCTTTATTGAACTCATCCATAATTAGGTCATTTTGGGAGATTGGACATAACTTTACCTTGAAGAATCCAAATTAGGTATAATCTATGGAATTGGAAAGATGACTTAGAGAAATACTACAGGACTAAAGTTAATATATTGGGGATCTGAAATCGCGGAGATACATTAGTATCAATATCGAGCTTCTCAAAAGCAAGAAAAAGGTGTGTATTTTTGTTTTTAAAATTGCATAACTTTTGTTTTAAAAATCAGTTTGAAGTGATTCCAAGGGCATATTGAAGCATAGATAGCAGTGTTGGGTTCTATAATTCCTCCCAAAAAGAGTTCCAAAACCATTAAGCCCTCATATATCTCTACTATGACACATGAATATGAATAAGTGAAACATGATATATCAAAATTACAAGACCAAGTGCAACAAATTTCACTCTTGCAAAAAGTAACCATAAATGAAAGGGAAGCTAAGATGGATGGTTTGAATAAAGGTGTGGAAGTTAAGATGGATGGTTTGAAGATGGCATGGAAGCTAAGATGGATGGTTTGAAGAATGACATGGGAGCTAAGATGGATGGTATAGAAGGAAACATGGAAGATTTAAAGAAAGCCATGGAAGGTTTGAAGAATGGCATGGAAGCTAAGATGGATGGTATAGAAGGCAACATGGAAGATTTGAAGAAAGACATGGAAGGTTTGGAAAAGTTGCTACAAGAAAATCTTCCTAATGGTGAAAAGGCAGTAGAGGAAACTCATGATGAGAACAAAATAAATGTTAATTGTGATTTCATAGGCTCTAATTTTGGATTGAATACCCACCATATTTCAAAGATTGATACGAGGAAGTTTGATGGAAAGGATCCCGTAACATGGATACTATAGATGGAGAAATATTTTGATCTCCATAATGTGCAAAACACGCAAAAGGTACGCATTGAAAGTTTATATTTAGAAAAAAATGCATTTGTATGGTATCGATGGATCTGCTCTCATAAAAAATTGTCACTTGGTCAATTTTTACGGAGGAAATGATAGCACATTATGAGAATACAAAGAACAACACTTTCTTTAGCCAATTGATAAATCTCAAACAAACGGGTTCAATGGTGGAGTACATTGAGGACTTCCAAAAATTAAATATAAGGGTAAAGGATATTCCAGAGGAGCACATGATTGATTTCTTTATAGGGACTTTAAAGGATTACATCCATCATGAGGTTCACCTTTGGGAACCTGATTCATTGGATAAGGCATTAAGGTTGTCAAGAAAAATTGAAATAAAATTATGGCGACAAGGAAGCCTACCACTCACAACTATAAAGATGGAAGTGTTGCTACTCCTATAATTCCACAACCTACAAGGTTGACACCACAAAAATTTGAATAAAAAAGAGAAAAAGGGTTTTGCTATAGTTTTGATAGCAAATACTGTTGAAGTTTGCAACAAGAAACAATGAAATTGGCATCCGGAAACAACATCCTTGATCCTAGTGAAAATTAAGCACCTACACTAGGTGGGGCCCACACAGGCTATTTTTAGGTGTATGTCTATTTTTAGAATGGTGAGCATATTCTAAAATTAGCAGGAGGTTGATTCTAGATGGTTGAGAAAATTCTATCTTTGGATGAATTTCTAATTTTAGAAGATGGGCGAAGTCTATTTACAGATTGCAAATCTAAAAATAGAATGCATGTTGATTATTATTAGCCCTTAATAATAATCAGACAATAAATAGTAACTTATTCTCTTGGAGCACTTTATTTCAGTGAACAGATATGGCACGTCAGTGGGTTGAAGGAATTACGCAATTCCTAGGGTGGTTGGTGACTTATGCATGGAGGAATTAGTTATAATTGACTGTGGTAGAGTTGTAATAGAGTTGGAAGAGTAGTTATGTGAGTTGTTATTTAGTTTAACTCAGTTAAGTGAGTTAAAATCAGTTGTGCTAGTTGTAACTAAAGATACACTAGTGAAAGATGAGTGAATTAATTAGTTAATTAATTCACAAGTAGTGTCTTACTTGCAATTGAAGAAATACAACAGTTAACTACTTGCATGTCAGATCTAGTGGAGACCCAGTGGAGAGATAGGTGAAAGGGTGTGTTCGACTATCAGTTGTGACTATAGTGGATCATTCAATGCATCTACACAGACATTGGAGATTCCTATGAGTATTGTGCAGTCAAGGCAAGGTAAGGTAAAATTCATTCAGGGTTCTTATTCAGCAGGGATTGCGTAGTGGAGGCAGGCTGCCAGGAGGCAAGAAATTGGTGCATGGAGGTGAAAATTTCTGCAAGACAGTGTGAGACGATTGTATATTGTATTGAGAGCTCTATGAGATGAGCTTTGTATGATATTGTTACATGTTCCATTTACATACATAATATATGATAGTTGCGGTTTTTAGCTATAATATTTCCCATTAAACAACTGTGTTTATGTGTGATTGATTTTCTTCATGTATTTGCTATTGGCGATTTAATTTCTGCAAAGAATTAAGTGGAAGGATTCTGTATTTAGCAAGAAGATAAATATTGTTAGATCAGAATAATTTGGTAATACATCAGTATTAATAAATTTAAACATGGTATCGGAGCTAAAGAGATTGCAATATTGAAGTGGTGCTGAGTTTTGTGCTGGTGGAAGCAATTCGAAATTGCTGCAAGAATTTCTTGGTGCGACAGTTGAGTATACATTGAAATGGTTTTCAATGGGTTTCGGTTGGAGTATGCACTCGAGGGTAGCTCGAAATACATAGCCTAGAAGGACAGGATGGAGGCAGTGCTTGAAGATAATGGCTTGAAGGAATTCATCGAGAGAGATGTTCCTAAGCCCACTTTGGCGGATGTTGCAGTACTTGACGAATGGTAAAAGAAAGTAGCAAGGGCAAGGAGGATTCTGTTGGAAGGTGTGAAAGACCATATTGTGTAAAACCTTAATGGGAAATCCACTCCATTTGCAATGTGGAAGGCTTTGACAGATCTTTTCCAAAGCAACAATGACCATAGGAAGTTGGCGTTGAAGGATAAACTCAGAAAAATCAAGATGGAGAAGAACAAAACTATTCCAGTATACTTGACAAAGTTTGTCCAATGCAGGGATGAGCTTGGGAGTGTAGGAGTTAGTGTTGCGGATGATGATTTGGTGAGCTTGGCTCTCCTTGGGCTTTCAAAGAGTTCGCACAATTATGAAGATTCTGTCAATAGACGGGAAAACCTACTAGATTGGGAGCGACTTTGGTCAGATCTAGTGCAGGAGGAGATAAGGCGGAACACTAGGTATGGCTCTTCATCAAAGCATGATGATGAAGAGGATTGTGCTTTGGCTGCCAAGGCGAAGAAGAAGAAGGGGAAGAAATTCCATTCTATATCTGATGCCGGAGAAGATGGCAAGGAGCACAACATGTCTAAAGTGAAGTGTTTTCACTGTCACGAGTTTGGACATATTGCCACAAATTGTCCACATAAGAAGAACAAGATGGTTGCTAGAGCTTTAGCTGGTGAGGCTCTTGCCTCGCAATTTGAGCTTGAATTCTCATTGATCGCATGCATGGTGTCTAGTGCATTGGGATCGGGGTGGTACTTTGATAGTGGTGTTTCCTTTCACATGACGGGAGATGAGAAATTGTTCAGTGACTTGGTGGAGAAATATCTCCGGATGCATGTTGAGTTGAGTGACGATGGACGATACAGTGCGAATGGCATTGGTACCATTACCTGTCAGAGGGTGTCAGGTAAACTCTTTCATCTAAAAGATGTTGTGCATGTTCCAGGTTTAAAGAAGAATTTAATCTTAGTCACAATGTTAGAGGATAAAGGCTATGATGTTGTCTTTAGTGAAGGAAAAGTGTTCCTGCGACATAAAGCAACAGGGCAAGCCAAGAAGGTTGGGATTTGAGTTAAGAATCTCTAGAGACTTGAAGTAGATGGGATTTCTACGGAGCTTCCTATTGTTGGGAAGTGTGAGAAAGCCATGCAATTGAAGCTTGAGAGGGAGCGGGATTTGCATGCAAGTAAGAGTGAACCTCAGGATGTGGAGAAACCACAATATGAGGATCATGGAGTGGGAGCAACCACTCATGCAGAGAAATTTCAAGCCAGATGGGCAGAGGGAGTGCATGCAGCTATACCACCAGGCAAGAGGTGGGGTGACATGCATGAATAATCCCAAGAAGATATTTATGGATAGGATTCATTGAGATGGTGTGGATCTCATGAATTGAACCTGGATACAAGGAGTCCACAGAGCAGCAGTAGCATGATTAGTTGGACTGATGTAGTCAGATCAAAGGGACAGTGTTGGATACTGGAGCGCGAATCAAAGTTGACAGCAAGTGCAGAGTGCATGGGTGTAGAGTTCAATAACATAGTGGTTCCTGAAGACATGTGCAGTAGCTAACCAGAAGTCAGAAGAATTTGATGACATATGCATTATATTGATTTAGTTGTTTGGAGGCTATTCAGTCTCATAAGTGTTGCAAGCAAGTATTGCAGGGCGGATGCATGGAGTTCTAGGGCGCATGAAAATACAATCCTTTCTTTGCAAAGACAATCCTTTATTGTTGAGAGGGAGTGTTGAATTTTGCAACAAGAAACAATGAAATTGGCATTCGGAAACAACATCCTTGATCCTAGTGAAAATTAAGCACCTACACTAGGTGGGGCTTTCACAGGCTATCTTTAGGTGTATGTCTATTTTTAGAATGGTGAGCATATTCTAAAATTAGCAGGAGGTTGATTCTAGATGGTTGAGAAAATTCTATCTTTGGAGGAGTTTCTGTTTTTAGAAGATGGGCGAAGTCTATTTATAGATCGCAAATCTAAAAATAGAATGCATGTCAATTATTATTAGCCCTTAATAATAATCATACAATAAATAGTAACTTATTCTCTTGGAGCACTTTATTTCAGTGAACAGATGTGGCACATCAGTGGGCTGAAGAAATTACGCAATTCCTAGGGTGGTTGGTGACTCATGCATGGAATAATTAGTTATAACTGACTATGGAAGAGTTGTAACAGATTTGGAAGAGTAGTTATGTGAGTTGTTATTTAGTTTAACTCAGTTAAGTGAGTTAAACTCAGTTGCTCTAGTTGTAACTAAAGATACACTAGTGAAAGATGAGTGAATTAATTAGTTAATTAATTCACAAGTAGTGTCTTACTTGCAATTGAAGAAATACAATAGTTAACTACTTGCATGTCAGATTTAGTGGAGACCCAGTGGAGAGATTGGTGAAAGGGTGTGTTTGACTATCAATTGTGACTATAGTGGAGCATTCAATGCATCTACATAGACATTGGAGATGCCTATTATTATTGCACAGTTAAGGCAAGGTAAGGTCGAATTCATTCATGTTTCTTCTTCAGCAGGGATTGCGCAGTGGAGGTAGGCTGCCAAGAGGCAATAAATTGGTGAATGGAGGTGAAAATTTCTGCAAGACAGTGTGAGACGATTGTATATTGTATTGAGAGCTCTATGAGCTGAGCTTTGTATGAGATTTTTCCATGTTCCATTGACATAAATAATATATGATAGTTGGGGTTTTTAGCTTTAAGATTTCCCGTTAAAAAACTGTGTTTATGTGTGATTGATTTTCTTCGTGTTTGAAATTGGTGATTTAATTTCCGCAAAGAATTCAGTGGAAGAATTTTGTATTTAGCAAGAAGATAAATATTGTTAGATCAGGAGAATCCAGTAATACATCAATATTAATAAATTTCTACAAATACACTAAAGTTCATACGTGTGCTGAGAAGAAATTATTTTACATAGATTGTGAAGAGGAGGAAGAAAAGGAACAAGAAACTTCAAAAGAAGAGGATATACACCAGGAACCAACCCTCATAGGAAGAAGAAATGAATCCACCCATATCTTGTAATAAATTGGTAGGAATTACCACTTCTCAAACTCTTAAGATAAATGGACATTTCAAGAAGAAAAATTTCATAGTGCTAATTGATTCGGGTAGTACCCATAATTTTATTCATTTTAAGGTAGCCAAGGAGTTGAATTTCTTCCTA
Source organism: Pinus albicaulis (assembly GCA_034641835.2). Classification (NCBI taxonomy): domain Eukaryota; kingdom Viridiplantae; phylum Streptophyta; class Pinopsida; order Pinales; family Pinaceae; genus Pinus; species Pinus albicaulis. The sequence continues at coordinate 952,430,629 of CM076576.1, read as the reverse complement.
TACCCAACAACAAAGTGTCAAGTGATGGTTACAAATGGAATAACTATAAATTGCTCTGGAAAGTGCCATAATATAAAGCTAACCATGGGGGAATATGTATTAAATAGTCTAATGCTCTCCATTCCAATGGGTGGTGATGATGTTGTACTAGGATTATAATGGTTACAATCTTTGGGGATGATAGCTTTTAATTTTCATGAACTTTCTTGAAATTTTTTCGGAAGGAAAAGAAGTTGAATTATGAAGAAAGAACAACGAGGCGTAATTGCACAATTATGCTCACTAGAATTTATACCATCAAAATCATCTATTTATTCATATCTCCAAAAATTCTTGGACAATCATTCCAAGTTGTTTGAAACTCCCAAAGGACTCCCACCTATTCATGATCATGATCATGCTATTCATTTTATTCCAAGAAGTGTTCCTCCAAACATCAGGCCTTAGAGATATCCTTATGTCAAAAAGAGAAAAATTGAACGTATGATTGCAGAAATGCTAGAGGCTGGTATAATTCAACCTAGTCAAAGTTATTTATTTGCTCCAGTAGTATTGGTGCACAAGAAAGATGGATCATGGTGCATGTGTCCAGATTATAGGGAGCTCAATAAGCTCACTATTAAAGATAAATATCCCATTCTTGTGATTGATGAATTATTGGATGAATTACATGGAGCAATTTATTTCACCAAGTTGGATATTCATTCAGGATATCATCAAATTAGAATGAATAATGAAGACATTCCGAAAAAAACATTTAGAATAGCAACACCTCTAACAACATTATTGAAGAAAGATGCATTTTTATGGACTCTTGAAGCAACTAAGGCCTTTGAACATCCTAAATAGGCAATGTGCCAAGCACTGGTCTTAGCTACACCAGACTTCACAAAAACCTTTATTGTGGTTTGTGATGCCTCAGGAAATGAAATTGGTGTTATTTTAATGAAAGAAGGAAGACCCATTGTTTTTGAAATCCGTCTAATCAAAGGAAAGTATTTACAAAAATCTATTTATGAGAAGGAAATGTTGGAAATAATACATGCACTAAATAAATAGTGACCTTACCTAGTGGGAAGACACTTCAAGGTAAAAAATGATCATGATAGTCTTAAATAATTTTTGGAACAAATACTATCTTCAGAAGAGCAAAAAAAATGGGTCACAAAGATGTTGGGTTATGAATTTGAAATCATCTACAAAAGAGAGAAGTTAAATGTTGTTGTAGATACACTCTCAAGAAAGGATGAGGATGTGGAAGCATTTCTTTGTGTCATTTCTATTATCCAACTAGATTGGATAACCGAAGCAAGGGAGGAATGGAAGAATGACGAAGAAGTGTGGACACTTATTCAAAATTTGCAACAAGATCTCAGTACATATGATACATTTAGTTGGAAAAATTATTCCTTATGGCACAAAGATCACTTATATCATTGTAAGAATTCCCAACTTAAACAAAAGATTCTTTTGGAATTGTACACCTCTCTCTTAGGAGGACACTCAGGATTTTTAAAAACTTGCCACAAGGTGAAGAAAGATTTTTTTTGGGATGGCGGAATGTTTGGTTTTCCAGCAAAATAAATTTGAGACAATTAAGGCCCTAAGTCTGCTACAACCTTTATCCATTCCAAGTCAATGCTGGGAGGAGGTTTCAATGGATTTTATCACAGATTTACCTAAGTCTGAAGGAAAGAGTGTCATCATGGTGGTAGTTGATAAAATTTCCAAGTATGCACACTTTTGTGTATTATCTCATCCATTTAAAGTGAGTACAGTTGCTACTGCATTTATGCAAACAATTCAAAAGCTACATGGAAAGCCAAAGATTATTGTAAGTGGAAGAGATCCCATTTTCACTGGAAATCTTGGACGGAATTATTTTCTTGTTTGGGTACTCAACTAGCTCATAGCTCATCTTATCATCCTCAATCCGATGGCCAAACTGATATAGTGAATTTTTTTTTGGAAGGATATCTTCGTTTTTTTGTATCTGATAAACAAACACAACAGGTCAAGTGGTTACCTCTGGCTAAATGGTGGTATAACACTTCCTTCTACACTACAAAAAAAATGACCCCATTTATGGCATTTTATGGATATCATCCATCGTCCATTACATCATCTTTAAGAGAAAATTCTACGGTTCAAGCAGTGGAAGATCACATCGAGCATCAACAACAAGTTCTCCAACTCTTAAAGGATAACCCAAATTTGGCACATAATCGAATTAAACAATAGGAAGATCAACATCACAGTGAGAGATGTTGAATTTCAACAAGAAATTGCAACACCTACACATGTGTGGGACTAGGAGGTCCAAGCAGCACCTACACATGTGTGGGACCATAGGCCTTAACAACACCTACACTGGTGTGGGCTAAATTTGGTGAATGTATATTTTAGTTATCCCTTACTTAAGATGGACAATAAAATGTAATATAATCTCAAAATAACTTGTATTAGTTAATTGAGTGTGATAAACTCAGTTAACTCGTGAATTTCGAGTTGAGAGTATTTGTTGAGGCATGCAGAATAATTCTAGTTGTAACAGAGTTCAAAGTGTAATGGTGCATTAGTTAATGCATGTTGTAAACAATTTAACTCAGTTGTGATAGTTGTAACTGTTAGATACACTAGTGAGAGATCAAGTGAATTAAATATTATTTAATTCACAATCAATGATCTCACATGCAACTGAGGATTTACTATTATTAGTTGCATGCATGTCAGTTCTAGTGGAGACCCAATTGAGATCTAGGTGAAAGGGATGTTGACTATGAGTTGTAGGATTATTGGGTTGCACCCATGCACCCAAAAACTCATTGGATTGCCCATGATACTCAACGTAGTTAAGGAAGGCCAAATCTACTATTATTTAGGGATTGCATTCCTCATGAATTTCGTGAGCAAGGCAGGCTGTTAGGAGGGATGAAATTGGCAAAGTATTGGTCAATTTTTGCTGAGGACAGAGTGAGACAAATAACTGAGTGTTGGAGACTCTTGTGAGGAGAGGGAATTGTATTTTTTTCATGTATCGATGTTGAATATACAATAGAAGATAGTGGGGTTTTGAGAGCAAGCTTTTCCCCGGAAATTATCTGTGTTGTGGTTTGTTTTGATTCTTTCTTTACTTCATGTAATTGGTGATTGCGTTTAATTTCCGCAAGTGATTTGTAGAAGAGATTCAGTATCTAGCTTTAGTATATTGTTAGATTGGTTTGAATCCATGATATACATATATGTTTTATAATTTCTACATGGTATCGGAGCACAAGAAATTACTGCAGTAAATAAGAAGCTTAGTTGTGACTGAATATAATTCGAATTTGCAGAAGACTTTGTTGGTGCTACAGGTGATTCAAGATCGAAATGGATTTAAATGGCTTGAGATTGGAGTATGAAATTGAGGGAAGCTCTAACTATATTTATTGGAAAGACAGAATGGAGGCAGTACTCGAAGACAATGACTTGAAGGAATTCATCAACAATGACATTCCTAAACCCACTGTGACAGATGCTGAAAATATTGATGCTTGGAAAAAGAAAGTTGCAAAGGCGAGGAGGATCCTATTGGAGGGAGTACGAGACCACATTGTCTCAAGTATCCATGGAAAAGCAACACCATATGTTATGTGGAAAGCTTTGACGAATCTATTTTAGAGCAGAAACGACCATAGGAAATTGGCGCTGAAAGACAAGATTAGGAAGATCAAGATGGAAAAGGGTGACACCATTCCAAAATATCTAACAAAGTTTGTCAAATTTTGGGATGAGCTAGGGAGCATTGGAATAATAGATGCGGATGATGATTTTTTGAGCCTAGCTCTTCTAGGACTTCCCAATATTTGTCACAGTTATGAAGACTTTGTCAATGGAAGGGAAAAATTTCCAGATTGGGAACGACTATGGTTGGATTTGGTGCAAGAGGAGTTTAGACGGAATACCAGAGATGAATCTTCATCTAAGCATGAGGATGAAGAATATTGTGCTTTGGCTGCCAAGGTGAAGAAGGGGGAATGAAATAAATTTAATTCCAAATCTGAGTCAGATAAATATGGCAAGAAGCACGATATGTCCATAGTGAAGTGTTTTCACTGTCACGCACATGGGTATTATGCCACAAACTGTCCAGAAAAGAAGAAGAAAAATAAGGCTTCAGGATCTACAGCTAGTGAGGCTTTCGCCTCACAATTTGAGCTTGAATTCTCGCTCATTTCATGCATGGTGTCAAGTGCAATGGGTTTGGTGTGGTACTTGTATAGTGGTTCTTCCTTTCACATGACGGGAGACAAGGAAATTTCCAGTAGCTTGGAGGAGAAGGACCTCCAGATGCATATCGAAATGGGTGATGATGGACGGTACAGTGCTACCGAGATTGGTACTATTACCTTTTAGAGACATTCAGGTAAACCCTTTCAATTAAAAGATGTAATGCATGTACCAAGCTTAAAGAAAATTTTGGTCTTAGTTGCAATGTTGGAGGATAGAGGCTATGATCTTGTTTTCAGTGAAGGTAAAGCTTTCTTGCGACACAAAACAACAGGACAAGCCAAGAAGATACAGATTCGAGTTAAGAATATCTATAAACTAGATGTAGATGGATGTGCAACAATGATGGGCAAGGTGAACAAAGTGGTGAGCCGGAATGAGGGTGAGTTATGGAATAGAAGATTGGGCCATCTACATGATGGAGCCTTGAAAGTCATGCAACATATTTCTACAAGACATCCAATGAGAACACTTGCTCAGTTAGATACATGCAAGGGGTGTACCATGGAGAATTATGTAAAGGCCACCTTTCATGAGAAGGAGAACCAAGCTTCGAAAATCCTTGAGAGAATCCACTCAGACGTGTGTGGACCATTCTATGTTGCTTCGACAACAAAACATAAGTACTATGTGATATTTTTTGATGAATTTTCTCATAAGTGTTGGATTTACTTCATGCAGAAGAAAGACCAGACATTCTCAAAGTTTCTTGAGTTTAAAGCACTGTTGGAGAAAGACAGGGGGAAGAATGTTAAGGCTATTAGGATAAATAATGGTGGCATCAGGGGAATTTTGAGGTCTAAAATGGGCCTCCTAAGGAAATTATAAAGTAAAAATGGAAATAATAAAATAAGAATTGACTACATCGTCAAATTTCAGAGGAAAAAAAAAAAAAACTACTATTTCAACTCCTATTTTCAACTTATCTCCCAAAATTTTTACTCAAATTTTGAGCACGAGTACTCATTGGATGAAAAATTTAATTTCTCATCCAAGGAGTACACATGTTGAATACTTTCGATGGACCATGCTACACAAAAAATGAGAAATACATGATAAACGTGTTTGAAATCACGTTTTTCATGTAATTCTCCTTTTTTGTGTAGCAGGGTCCATCAAAAGTATTCAATGTGGGTACTCCTTGGATGAGGAATTTAATTTCGTATCCAACAAGTACTCCCGCTCAAAATTTGAGTAAAAATTTTGGGAGTTAAGTTGAAAATACGAGTTGAAAAAGTAGTTTTATTATTTTTAATCTTTTTACCCTTTTATTTAAAAAATGGTGAATCATCCCCCATGGTTGACATCATTATCTTGAATCCTATTTGTCCTTATAAAGTTTATTTTGGTTGTACATTTTTCTTAGGAGGCCCATTTTAGACCTCAAAATTCTCCTAATGTGAGTACATCTCTAACGAATTCAAGAACTTCTGCAACAAAGAAGGAATTCAAAGAGAACTAGTAGCACCTCATAACCCACAACAGAATGGGGTTGCCGAAAGAAGGAATAGAAAAATTATGGATGCATCACAAGTGTTGTTGCATGATCAGGACCTATCGTTGCATCTGTGGGCGGAGGCATGCAACATAGCGGTATTTGTGCATAATCATTGTCCTCATAGGATACTTGGCATGAGTACACCTGAAAAGGTTGTAACTGGTAAGGAACCTGATGTTTCACATTTTAAGATTTTTTGGCTCATTTGTTTATGTGCATGTGACCAAAGATGCCAAGAAGAAGCTGGAACCAACAACTGAGATTATGATATTTGTGGGGTATGCTGAAACTCCTGATAACTATCGGGTGTATTTTCCAAACAACAAAATGACTATTGTGCGACGAGATATAAAATTTGACGAGGAGAAAGCCATGTAGTTGTCCCTTGAGAGGGAGCTGGACTTGCATGCAGATGAGGAACTGTTGGTTCCCAAGAATGAACCTCAAAATATGGATCAACCACATGCGAAGGATCATAGAGTGGAGGAAAAAACTCATGTAGAGCCATTAATCACTACAAGGAAAAGACCCTCTAGCGGAGGTTATAAAGGAGATTTTTAGTGTTATAAAATTGGCCAAAATTTCCAAAAAAACATTTTCTACAACATTCGTTTATGTTTACGGAAGTTTTGGCGGAGCTTTTAATGGAAATTCAACACAACTAAAAAAAATGGGCAACTGGAGGTTATTACGGATGTTTTTTTTCATCAGTGTGCTACTCTGGCTTTAACGCACCGGTGTGTACATGTAGAAGGCGCCCTAGGGCGGTCGAAGGAGAATGCACTGGGCTGTTAAGGTAAAAAACCGCACCAGGCGTAGTGTTGGTGATACAACGCACGAGGCCGTTCTAATTGGTCTTGGGATTTGTACGATGCCCATAGGTCATAGAAACGCACCGATGCATAGACTTATAGAAATGCACCAGTGCGTATTATCACAGAAAGGCACCGAGATTTATAATTGGTATCGGTATTCGTTCGGTGCCCAGGTCGTACAAATGCACCGGTGCTTATAGACACATAAATGCCCCGGTCCGCAGTATCACACAAACGCACCGAGATTTATAATTGGTATCGGTATTTGTGTGGTGCCCATAGATCGTACAATGGCATCGGTGCGTATAGACACATAAACTCGTCGGTGTGTCATACAACAAAAATTCACCAATATTTTTAATTGGTTTTGGTGCTTGTTCAGTGCCCATAGGTCGTAGAAATGCACCGGCGCGCTTCTTAATACAAACGCATCGGTGTACAGTTACTGACACGCACCAGTTTTCATTTTGTATTTTTTAGAAACATCGACCTGTGATAGTGCAATTATTGTGATTGTTTTAAATTCATTATTCATCAAAAGTCGACACATATTATAAAAATATTCATATTAATTAATTTTTTATTAATGCATTTGAATGTGATGTTTAGATTAATTTGTTATATCACATCATAATTATTGTGGTTTTTTAAAATTCATTATTCATCAAAAGTCGACACATATATATCTTATAACGATATTCATATGAATTAAATTTTTATTAGTGCATTTGATAACGACATTGGAGAATGCAATAGCGACAATGGAGAACACAATAGAATAAATTAAAAGATATTTTATGATATATAATATATATGAATAAGATAGTCTTTATCATACAAAATGGGATTATTGGTATCCTTTTGTCTTTCAATTGGGACACTATGTCCATTACATTAAACAAAATTTTTGATTTCACAGACATATTTCAAAAAATACAACGCCTTGCTTTGATATCCAAACATAGTGATCATCATTCTTCACTTGAACTGTTGTCACTGCTAGAGCTACTTCCATGACTTGGGTTATTTTCATGAATGTTTTGTTCATGGTGTTGATTGTTTTCTTCTTCTTCACCTTCCATCTACAGACATAAAAATAAACAGAAATGAGTGTATATACATTGGTCAAAATAATGAAAATTGCAATATTAAATAATATACATCAATGTAAATAAAAAATAAAAATGACGTACCATAGCAACAATTGACTCATAAACTATACACATTCTTTCAAAACCATGTACCATGCCATCTTTCAAAATTTCATCTGTTGGCGCAGTTCCATACTTTGTTTCCTGCAAGTTTTATACCCCATAACAAATGATACATTTAATATAAAAGTTGTTTTTGTTCTATTAATTATAGACGGAGCTAAGTAAAAAAAGATCAATAGATGCTTACAAATTCGACAATTAATTTCTGATATGCCAACATATACTCACAACCCATATTTAACCCAATTTCAAACAATTCGTCTGATGGTTCTTCTTTGTATGTTAGCACCTATTTGAAGACATTAAATGATGATTTTTGTAAAACAACTTAAAAAATACAAAAATGAAATTTAGTTAAGTTGTTATAAGGAAGTAACAATTACTCACAAACTTAGATATCAACCCTTTTATTCCTTGTCTTCCTGTTTTATGTGTTGAATGGGTTCCATTTTCTTTTCTTTTCTGCAAGAAAATTCTTGAGAATTAATATTTAATGCTAAATCGTTTATTTCTTGTACCTAATGATTAAAAAACTCAATGATTACATATTACATTTGAAGCACGTTGTTTTTGAAATGACTCCTCCTGCGATGCAATTTTGTCCATTTCTTTGACCATTTCCTTGTACACCTTTTTGGACATTCCTACTGGCATATTTTTGATATCAGCTCGTTCATCTTTTGAGATTTTTATAATCTTCCTAAAAATGTAACATGACAATAAAATATTTAATTTTTATATTGATATCTGAAAAATAAATATAACAAAAGTGATATTTATAAATAATTCTAGAAAAACATTTAAAGGAATATTACTTTTTCATTCCTTCTTTTTTGTTGTTGTACGTTTTTGCTATTAAAAGTCTGACATGTCTCATTGAATAATTATCTGGAAACTCTTCCTATAGTTTAGATAAAATTTGGTTCTTGGAATCATTGGATTGATTTTTGTATTGTAATTGAAAATAACGTCTATACATTCGTTCCACTAGATCCCTCAAACTTTTGTAAAAGTTTTTCCCGCTTTCGTTATCTTCTAGCACCACTCTAGATGAGCTAAGGAGCAATTCATTTTCATTTTCATGTTCTACTTTTTTTTATTTTCTCAGAACAACATTCCTTTTCTGAGTTGTTGGTCCTTGCAGAACATTAAACAGATATGAAGTAATAGACTATTTGACACATGTTATCTAAAAATTTTAAGTATATTATTAATGATAATTAAAAAAAGAAACTCATATTGGATCGATAGTATTTTTTCATTCACCTGATTCATCCTTTTGCAATTTTTCCATCAAGCTTTTACGCTCTTCTAGTCCTAGATCAGAAATAATCTTATTGAGATTCGTCATTTTGTGGCTCTGCATGATACACAGTAAACATACATATTAGTTAAACTTACATATAGTTCAAAAATAATATTTTTTATAAAGAATTTACAAAGAACTTGCCTTTTTTGCTTTTCTTGATGTGTTATCAGTATTTTTGTTACTTGATCTCTTTTCAGTCATTTCTTTATCAGTCTGAAACCTATACCATATCATTCATTAATATATTTATAAATAAATTATCAACTTTTCAGGTAAAAAATAAATCTCAAGACACCGGTGTGCCTTTCTTGATGTACACACCACTGCCGGTGCGTGGGGGTATTACCAATGCACCGAAAAACAATATAATAGGTCGTACGATGTGTGGGGTATTATAAATGCACCACACAAATAGTGTAAAAGGCCGTACGGTGCTATCCTCGTAACATGGAGCACGGGCGCCCTATTTTAAATATGGTGCACTGATTTAAAAAAATCGTTTTCAAATTTTTTATTACACACTACTTGCGCGATGTGCTTTATAATACAGTGCAATGGTGTGCTAGGTTACGCAGGGTGCACCGATAAAAAAAAATCCATTTTTTCCAAAAATTCACGCAATGGCCGAATGGATTGGGATCCGACTATGCAAGTCGTCCCGTGGGTTGGATTTCAATCTAAAATGAAAAGCCCTAATTATGAAATCACAGAAATAGGGAGAAGAAAAGGCAAAAACAAAAAAATGAAGGGTTTAGGGTAAAAATGGATAAAACTGCAGAAAAAGTAAAAAAACTGCAGAAAAAAGTAAAAAAATTAATCAAATTTAATCACGAGATGGTTTGAAATTATATGATATAAGTTTTGAATCACCAAAGGTTTGGTTTATGATTGTCTGAATACTTCTGTTCGAACGTATTTGACTTATCCACAGTGCCCTCGTGCTCTCTTGCTTTGGGTATGTCTCCTGCAAATATCTGGCTGAAAATTTTATCAAAAATAGTGAAATAATGAAAAGTGTTTAGTATTTAAAGAATTATTTTATGAAATTAGATTTTCGAAAATATTTTGCCGCCCATTTTTCAATTTGCCATTTTTTTTCACTTAATGAAAATAGGGTTGCACTTTTGTTATTTGCTTTTATTCGTCACCGGTGGGTCACTTAATATCATCGCACCGGTGCGTCTTTTTGTAACACCGGCACTGGTGTGGTTATATGTACAGTAGCACCAATTTGTAGTTAAGGCACCGAAATTACTTTTAGGTGTGTACACCAAAATTTAGTGAACTCCAACCATAGAAATTGAGAATTAGAATTTTGTTTATTCTTAAGAATTAGAATTAGAATTAAAATTGAGAATTGGAATTTTGTTTATTCTTGAGAATTAGAATTAGAATTAAAATTGACAATTGGAATTTTGTTTATTCTTGAGAATTAGAATTAGAATTAAAATTGACAATTGGAATTGGATAAATTCTTGATGGAAATAACAATTCTTCCAATGAATTTTGCTTATTGCAGGAGGTCCCCACTGATTATGTGGAGAGAATGCAATGTGGGGCGTGTGAAAATGCAATACTACAAGGCCCAAGTGGGAAATTGTGGCATGTGAACCTATTATAATTGGCACTTAACTATTTGCAACCAATATGTTTTAGAATATAATCTGTAGATAGATGGATGGTCTGCCAGCAATTAGTACATATAATCTGTAGAAAGGTAATGTTCTGGGAGCAATGACAACGAGTCCTTCATTCTGCATTTGTTAGCAGAAGAAGACCGATTTTCGACTAAACAATGCAGATACTACACGTGGAGGCAATGGTTTCCCATAGAAAATGAGTATAGGGTTGAGCAGAGGAAAGACATTGCAAAATAGGCTATTACATTAGATTTTCCAATGGGAAACCGATTTGCAGGTGGAAATATGGTAGCTGCGGGTATATATGATTTTCTTCCCATAGAAATGGTCACTGGATTTCCATTTATTATACAAGCATAATTTTTATTGGTTTCATCCATAGGACCACAACTCAGACAAGTTAGAGATGCCATTCAGGTTCAATTGAAAGCCGAAGATGTGATTTTATGCGACGTCAGCTTTGCCGGTAAAAGTTTATGTAAGCCAACCGAAGCTTAGACAATACTCCCAGCTGCTTTTAAACGCATTCTGGAGAATCTTTCCTTTCATGGGACCTACCAGCCCGATCAACAACGTCAATTGATCTTTCTCTGTTGTCCTCAAGGGAATGAGAATCCTTCCCTTCATGGTGCCTCTTGGCTTTATTAACTGCCTCGATTGATCTTTCTCTACCACCAACTCTGCTCTCCATTTCTCCATCATGGGACCTCTTAACCCTATCGTCGGCCTCAACCGAATACTCTCTGCCGGTCTCAATCTGTACTCCTTTTGTACTCTATTGAGCTCTGTATTCGTCTGTATCCCTGTAAGCATCTTTTTCCGTATTTCTGTTTGAACCACTCATTTTCTCTGCTATAAACTTCTCAGCCAAAATTCGAACTCTCGTCTTTTCAAACCCTCATCTCCTCAGAAAAATTCTTGCTTGCAATTCGAACCCTCCGCTGCTCCAATACTACACTTTAAAGAATAACCCTGTTCCATTGCACGCTGTTTTATAGGCACACCGGGGCAGTTTGTAAGATCAAGGTTTTTGTTTTGGTGCGGTGTTTTATGACGCACTGGTGCGGAAGTGTTGTGAAGTACCGGTGCATGTTATGATGATAAGCGCACTGGACTGTATACAGTTCTTTTTTTTGTACGTAAGATCATAATAAAATAATGATAATTCTCAAGTACATGAATTTATTTGCATTATTTTCTAAACTTTATTATGTTACAAAAATTCATATTAATCTCGATTTATTATTTTACAATTATTTACAAATTTACAAATTTAAAAATTTTAATAAAATCATTTCACATTAATACAATTAAAATTTTACAAATATTTTACATACAATTACAATTAAAATTAAAATTAGAATTAGAATTATAATTTTACAATTTCACATACAATTACGATTAGAATTAGAATTAGAATTTTAATTTTACATACAATTACATTTACAATTAAAATTTTACAATTACAATCATTTCATAGTAACAGAATTAAAATTTTACAAATTATTTTACATACAATTAGAATTAGAACTAGAATTACATTTACAATTACAATCACAATTTTACAAATATTTTACATAGAATTACAATTACAAATACAATTACAATTTTAAAATTTTACATACAATTAGAATTACAATTACAATTTTACAATTTTTCATACATACAATTACAATTTAAATTACAGTTACAATCATTTCACAATAAATTAAATATTACAATTACAATTAAAATTTTACATTAAATATTTTACATACAATTATTAAAATTACAATTACAAATACAAATACAATTTTACAAATTTACATACAATTAAAATTAAATTTCAATTACAATCATGACATAATATTTAATAAATATCATGGTCATTTAATATTAAATTAATTAATAAACATCACGATCATGATAACCATCGTAAAAACATCATATTCGACTAAAAAACACATTCAAACATCAAATTAACATTATATATTAACATCATCACAACACAAACATCAAATAAACATCTCATGTCAAATAACTCATGCTATCACATACACATCTATCAACAAGCTAAACATTAAATGAACATATCTAACATGACCTAACAATATACACATCATGATGATCACCAACATGTAAATTAAGTACATCTACAACATGAACATAAAATACATGGACCATATATATATATATATATATATATATATATATATATATATAGCTGAATAATATTAAAAATATACAACTGTAATATAAATGTCATGGATCAGCTAGTGGTAGTACAACATCAATAGCAGTACTAGTGGAGGCCTAATCAGTCAACGGTGCAGCCTCGACGGTCGATAGTCAAGCCTGTTCATGCTCATGACTAGTACTGATGGATGGATTAGCTGGTGGTAGTACAACATCAATATAAGTAGTAGTAGTGGAGGCCTGCTCAATCAATGGTACTTCAGCCTCGACGCTAGATGCTCTAGCCTGCTCATAATCATGACTAATACTGATGGATGCTGCAGGCTATTGACTGGATGTGGCCGATGGTAGAACCTCATCTCCATGATGACTGTTAGATGCTATTGGAGCCTCATGCTCATCAGGCGTGGCACGAGGTGAGTGATCATGAGAGGAGTTGCTACTCACGGACTTTCCATCATGTGCTACTGCTCGACCACGCCTATAATGTGCAACAGTCCTCCTTAGTCGCGTAATAGCTGTTGTAGCTCCTACGACATGCTGCATCAGGCTATACATGCCACACAACATGCCTCTCCACATCCGTAATAGCCTATCATCGGCTTGTATGTCTCTGTAATGAGCGGGCTTGATGCCCGCTTCAATAATCAATGCACTGATTTGGTCGCCCAACTCCATCCTGTATCTAGTATCAGGTCAACCGCACCTAGCAAAAGGTGGTACCGGTGCACCAACAGGAGCATGTCTCTCTGCACCGGCCTCTTGATCATGATCCTTGGCATCTGCCATGTCCTGATCGTCATCAGGATCCACACCTGGATCATGTGGTGGTTCCAGAATCTCCTTGCCATCAAAAAAGCCATTTTTTGCAAAATATATACAAGTACACAACAATAATTAGACAATTTCATTACACAATTTAATAAAAAGAAGTTATTTAACATGTTAGAATAAATATAAATAAAACAGTAATATTACCTCTATCATCTGGCGTCTCATCATCTATGAAGAGGATGTTGGCACACCCTCGCCAATCCAATCCAGCATAAGGACATGGGACCATAATGAAGGGATGCATCTCGTCAACACTGGCTAGTAAGTCCAGTGCATCATGTGATATCCTGTCTGGAAACATAGTCTCTCCCCTCTTGGGCATCATCTGCCCCCACATGTCCATCCGGGCCTCCAACATCGGCCTATGAGGCTGCCGAACAAAAGCAGACCTCATCTCTAGAAAAATCTCAAAAAATAAACAAAAAATATCTGAAGCAAAAGGGAAGTTGACCCTCCCTTGTGCATGAGCATGACATCTATCTAAGTTCGTACAAACTGTCGCAAAAAAATGGAAGATCACCTAACAAGCCATGGCTCCTGTACTAAGGAATGAACATAATATAGAAGCGGGCAAATAATGCGTTGCTCGTCACCGGTGTTGTGTGAAATGGTTGAAATGAGAAGTGAGAGGCACTACACGTCCTGTCTACCAAATGTACCAATACGTAGCTGACCTCTTGGGACCTAAAAATCTGAAAAAGATAGTACATCTGCTCCAATGTATCTCTGGGAGTAAAATAACTGACTCCCTACTACACAACCAGCTGGAACCTATGGGAACGAGGGAAAATCCACCCCTCTCCTTGGTAGCCCTATAATGAAACAAATATCCTCTTCAGTGGGTGTGTACCACTGGTCAGGACCAACCTGGAAAGCCTATTGGTGGGCATTTCACCTACGGATAAAACGTCTCAAAAACACACTATGGGCCTTTAGGGAAGTAGCCTCCTCATAGAACTTGAGGAGGCCTACCTACCTTAGGAGCCCCTAGGTATCTGTTGTAATAGGGCGAGGGTACGCATCTCTCTCCCTCTCTCGTGCCTCCCACCAGCAAAGCATGTCATACTGCTTCGCCTGTTGTTGTTTTTGTTCCTCCTCTTCTCTCTAAATCATTGGCATATTAAATGATTTTTTTTTATTAAATCAGACATGTATTTAGGAATATACATATATAATTTTTTTTGGAAAAAAAAACAGACCAATCGGTGCGCCACAAAAACAGTCATGCACTGGTTCCGATGTGACTTTTTTTTGTAGAGCACTGGAGGCGGTGCCCTAGATGACATAAAACGCACCGTATGCAGTGCACCTAAATTTTGTTTCAAGGACCATTGACTATATATGGTGTTAGAAGAGCAGTGCGCTGACTAAAATATACACCCTGGCGCATATAGTCGTGTCAACGCAATGACTTCTTGACAAATTACATAGTCAATGGTGCGGTCTTTTACCTAACCGCACCGTTGACCCTGTCGGAATGCGGAATGTGGTGTGCTGACAGACACCGGGGTGGATATATCCATCAACGCATCGCATGGATATTCCCATGGTCAACGGTGCACCTCGCTAAATGACCGCACCGCAATTTTTAAAAATTTTAAAATAATGCGGGGTGCCTTTCGGTACCGCCCTGGACACGATGCAGATACCGTTAGCACTGGTTGCAGTGAAATCTATAAATTTTACAAGCAACACCACTTACCGGTGTGAGCCGAATGGCTTAGGTGCACCGCACAAATTTTTTATTTTTTTATTTTTTAATGGTTAATTTTAAGGTTATTTCAAATTCTAATCCGCTAGAAAGCTTAATTATGGAAAAACTAGAAAAATACCTGTACATTTCGCCGTCAAGGAGGCATATTGGCTGTAGAATTTGCAAAATAAAATTTTCCCACCATTTTGCAAAATGCAAGCTAGAGATTAGTGGCCAATGCACAGTAGCAGTGCGTGCAATGGGTGCAATGGGAGCACCGATGTCAGGGCGGCTCCAAGAAGGAGAAATTGCACCAGTGCCTCAGAGTTTTGGAGTACTGAGAAAAGTGAGAAATGTGGTTTTTTGGCCGTAATTTTTTTATTTAACCTTGTTCCAGTGCGCAGGGTTTTATAGGCGCACCGATGCGGTTTCTTAAGAATGCACCAGGCGGTTTCATATTTGGCACATTGTTTTATCATGCACCAGGGTGGTTACTTAACACTGCACCGTGCTATTTCACTTTTGGTGCGGTGTTTTATGATGCACTGGGGCAGAATAGTCGTGAAGCACCGGTGCTTTACAGTAATAGGACGCATTGGGCTTGTGTGTACGGAGCACACGGTGTCCGATGTGCCAATTTTTTGTGCGACCGGTTCTTTCTCTTGTAGAGCGCATCGGTGATTGAGAGAAAAAAAGTGAAAAATGCGGTTTTTTGGTCGTAATTTTTTTTTTTATTTAACCCTGTTCCGATGCGCGTGTTTTATAGGCGCACTAGTGCTGTTTCATACGAACGCACTGGTCCATTTCTATTTTTGCGCGGTGTTTTATGATGCACTAGTGCAGTTTCGTAACATTGCACTGGGCGGTTTTTGTTTTGGCGTGGTGTTTTATGATGCACCGGCGCAGAAGAGTTGTGAAGCACCGGTGCGTTATAGTAATAAGACGCACTGGGCGGGTGTGTATGGAATACATGGTGTCCAGTGTGCCAATGTTTTGTGCGTATTGGTAATTGAGAGCTCTAGAGCACTGAAAAAAGTGAAAAGTCTAGTTTTTTTGTCGTAATTTTTTTTTTTTTATTTAACCCCTTCCGGTGTGCATGGTTTACACGTGCACTGGTTCTATTTCTTACGAACACATCGGTCGGTTTCTGTTTTGGTGTGTTTTTTTATGATGCACCGGTGTGATTTCTTAATACCGCACCGGGCGGTTTCAGTTTTGGTGCGGTGTTTTATGATGCACCGGTACGGAAGAGTTCTAAAGCACCGATGCTCTATAGTAATACGACACACGGGGCAGGTGTGTACGGAGTGCACGGTCTCCGGTGTGCTAATTTTTTGTGCACTCCGGTGCTTTCTCTTGTAAGGAGCATCGGTGTGATGTTGAATGATAAGCGCACCGAGAAGAAAACATCTGCAAAACCCTCCGCCCGCCAACCTCCTCTAGTAACCTCTGCTAGAAACGGATGTATGGGGTATTTTTATAAGGGGTTCCTCAAAAAAATTCGCTAGAGGGTATTTTCCTTGTAGTGAACCATAAATGGTAGAAGGCGCACCACGGAAGCAGATAGATTGAGACTTGATGCAGTAGAGAATGTAGGAGCCCCTACTTCACTACCCAGGCAAAGACAGTCTCCTGATAGGTTTACTGGATACATGAATCTTATGAGAAAATGTATTGTGACTGAAATATCTTCCTTTGAGGAAGCAGTGCAGCAAGGAGTATGACTCCATTGTCAAGAACAGTGCATGGGAGGTAGTCCCAAGTCCAGTCGACAAATCAATGGTTGGATCTAGATGGATCTACAAGGTAAATAAAATTTCTAATGGGAGTGTGGAGAAGCACAAGACCATATTTTTGGCCTGGGAATTCTCACAGATTGAGGGGATTGACTATGAAGAAACCTTTGCACCAGTCGTAAGGTATTCTTCCATCAGATCTATCCTTGCACTCTCAGCGCAGATGGGGTGGCACATTCATCAGATGGATGTGAAAACTACATTCCTCAATGGAGTTATTGAGGAGGAAGTGTACATAGAGCAACCAAAAGGTTTAGAAGTATTTGACAATGAGATGCATGTGTTCCGACTCAAGAGAGAATTGTATGGGTTGAGGCAAGCACCTCGTGTTTGGTACACTCAGATTGATAGCTATTTCACCAGGTTGGGCTTCACCAAAAGTGAAGCGGATGCAAACCTACACCAGATTGTGGTTGATGGTAAGATTTTGATTATTGTACTTTATGTAGATGATTTAATCTTAACAAGTGATGGGAAACTGATATTTTCATGCAAAGAGGACCTTGCAAGAGAATTCGAAATGATGGACATGGGACTCCTTCATTATTTCCTTGGCTTGGAAATATGGTAGCGGGATGGCGAAATTTTTGTGTCTCAAGAAAAGTATGCAAAGGAGATACATGGTAAGTTTCACATGGAGAGCTGCAAACCCATGGAGACTCCTCCTCTAGGAAATTGGAAGAAGGAGGATGCTATTTCTGGAGAAGTAGTGGATGCTACTATCTACAAGCAGTTAGTGGGTTCACTAATGTTTTTGGTGAAAATGAGATCGGACATTTTCTATGCAGTTAACCAGCCGAGTCAGGCTATGGTTAAGCCTACCAAGATCTTTTGGAAGGCGGGGAAGCATGTATTATGATATCTCAGAGGCACATTAGAGTATGGTCTATGGTACAGATGGACAGAGGGAGTGAAGCTTCAAGGCTTCACAGATGCATATTGGGTAGGAAATCCATTAGACATAAAGAGCGCATCAGAAGGGCTCTTTAGCATTGGATCGACAACAATTTCTTGGTACAGGAGGAAGCAACGATCCGTGGAACTCAGTTTAGCCGAGGCAGAGTACATGGCAACAAGTCAAGCTGCATGTGAGGCCATCTGGATGAGAAATATCTTGGTTGGTTTGTTTGGTTCTCAGATGGATCCGATAATTATACATTATGATAACCAGATTTGCATTAAACTCTCAGTTAATCCTGTGTTTCATGATAGGTCCAAGCACATTGATATACAATAGCACCATATTACAGATTGTGTGCAGAGGTGCATAATGTTACTTCAGTACATTCCCATGGAAGATCAAGATGTAGATATTCTGATGAAGCTTCTCAATAGGAGCAAATTCGAATACCATACAGGTAGGATCGGGGTGAAGGATAATCCCTTTCTTGTTGAGAGGGAGTGTTGAATTTCAAAAATAAATTGCAGCACCTACACATGTGTGGGACCAGGAGGTCCAAGCAGCACCTACACATGTGTGGGACCATAGGTCTTAGCAGCACCTACACTGGTGTGGGCTAAATTTTGTGCATGTCTATTTTAGTTATCCCTTACTTAAGATGGAAAATAAAATGTAATCTAATCTCAAAATAACTTGTAATAGTTAACTGAGTGTGATAAACTCAGTTAACTCATGAATTTCGAGTTGAGGGTAGTTGGTGAGGCATGCATAGTAATTCTAGTTGTAACAGAGTTCGAATTGCAGTGGTGCATTAGTTAATGTAGGTTGTAAACAGTTTAACTCAGTTAAGTGAGTTAACTTAGTTGTTCTATTTGTAACTATTAGATACACGAGTGAGAGATCAAGTGAATTAAATACTATTTAATTCAAAATCAGTGATCTCACATGCAACTGAGGATTTACTATTATTAGTTGCATGCATTTCAGTTCCAGTGGAGACCTAATTGAGATCTAGGTGAAAGGATGTTGACTATCAGTTGTATGATTATTGGATTGCACCCATGCACCCAAACACTCGTTGGATTTCTTATCATACTCAACGTATTTAATGAAGGCCAAATCTCCTATTCTTTAGGGATTGCATTCCTCATGAATTGCATGAGCAAGGAAGGCTATTAGGAGGGATAAAATTGGCTATGTATTGGTCAGTTTTTGTTGAGGACAGTATGAGACAGATAGCTGAGTGTTGGAGACTCTTGTGAGGAGAGGGCATTGTATTTGTTTCATGTATCCATGCTAAATATACAATAGAAGATAGTGCGGTTTTTAGCAGCAAGCTTTCCCTGGGAAATTATATGTGTTGTGGTTTGATTTGATTCTTTCTTTGCTTCATGTAATTGGGGATTGTGTTTAATTTCTGCAAGTGATTTTTAAAAGTGATTCAGTATCTAGATTTAGTATATTGTTAGATCGGTTTGAATCCATGATATACATATACGTTGTATAATTTATACAAGAGAAGTTTTGATGTAGGCGACTGGGCATTTTACAACTGCAACCTTACAAACAAATGTCCCTCAAACAAGCTAAGAAGGATAATAAATTATCACCAAAGTAATACGGTCCTTACAAGTTGTTGCAAAGGATTGGTACTATGGAATACAAATTGGAGCTTCCAGGATCTTCCTGAGTGCACCCAGTTTTCCATGTTTCATGCTTAAAGAAGGTTATAGGTGACAAAATTCCAGTCAAAACAATATTATCAGAACTTGATGAGGAAGGAAAAATCATATTGGAACCTGAAGCAGTCACGGAAACAAGAACTCGACAGCTACAAAATCGATCAATTTCAGAGTATCTCATCAAGTGGGAGAACTTACCCACTGAAGGCTCCACATGGGAGGATGAGAATTGTATACAAAAGCATCCAGAACTACTCAAGTGTTGAGGAGAACACTTTTTTGAAGATGTTAGTTCCCTATATTACTAGTTTAGTCCCTTATTATTGTTGTTGTTGTACTCTTTTAGTTCCCATATCGTTATTATTGTGCCCCACAAAATCCCACTATTGTTATTGTTGCGCCCTTTCATTATTATTGTTAGGTCAGAGCAGGTACAATTATATTCTGACCCCATAGAATCCTATATATAGAAATGAGGTTTTTCATCTGTATCCATCCAAGAATTGTTCATTTATGTAATGTAAAGGAGGTTGACCCCTCGAAGAGGATTATTTCTAAGTTGTTGATCTATAGTTTCTTATATTTTGTGAGTTGGGTTCATAAAAAAGACTACTCTATACACAAATTAATAGAATGGACTTGCATAAATCAAGGAGCATGGTTAGTGATGTTGAGTTAGGATAGGAATTATGGGAAAAGGTAGTGGATATTGCATGTTACATAGTAAATAGATCACCCTTGTCAACATTGGATGATAATACTCCACATGTGGTATGGACCAGTAATAAAGTTTCTCTTAAACATCTTAAAGTATTTGGTTGGGATGCTTATGTACACATTCCCAAGGAGAATAGGAGTAATTAAGGTGGATAATAAAATTGAAGAGTGTATCTTTATTAGATATAAAGATGTTTTGAAAGGTTATAAGCTTTGGGACCTAAAAACTAAGAAGGTTTTGTATAGTAAAGATGGGGTATCTAGAGAAGTCAGAAATTTTGTCAAACAAAAATTCCTACCAAGAAATAAAAAATAGAGAATATAGAGTTTGAATTGAAGCATGATGAATCAAACTCTATGGAAGAAAATGAATAATCTAGAAAAACAAGAACAACAAACTCTAAAAATGAGGAGATAAGTTTTTGAAAGAAGGTAGGCAGAAATACATGCTTCACCTTATCTATGTTCAAGTATTTATTTATTTATTACCGATGATAATAATAGAAATATTAGGGAGGATGCGGATTCAAAGAATGGAAAAATTTAGAAAAAAGCCACGGTTGAAGAAATGGAAAATTTGGACAAAAACAAGGATTGGTATCTACTAGAATTATTGACTTGAAGAAATCCAATTGGTAGCAAATGGGTTTTTAAGAAGTTCAATTAAATGCATAAGGCAGAATACAAATCTCATTTAGTAGCAAAAGGTTTTTCCTAAGTAGAGAGAATTTATTTTTGATGATATTTTCTCTCATGTTTCCAAGTTAACTTCTATTAGATATCGTGTATATGTTGTTGTTGCTTTTGATTTTGAAGTTTAATAAATGGATGTGAATACCACATTCCTACACGTGGAATTCGAAGAAGAAATCTAGATGAATCAACCAAAAGTCTTTGTATGAAAGGAAAGAAAGAGTTGGTATGTAGGCTAAAAATGTCCTTGTATAAGTCAAAGAAATCACTAAAGATGTGATATAAAAATTTAATACTTCTATACTGGGACTTGGCTTCACAAGGAGGAAAAAAAACCACTATGTGTATTTCAAATTAGTTGGTGATCATGTTATTTATTTGATATTGCAAGTGGATGATCTGATGATGATTGGAAATGATAGGGAAATCATCCAGGAATCGAAAACATGATTTTCCTGTAAATTTGACATGAAGGATCTTGGTGATGGAAATTTTATTTTAGCCATAGGAATTAAAAAAGATTGAGAAAATAGAAAAAATTTATTAAATAATAGGAATTATGTATATAATATATTGCAAAGATTTAATATGTAAGAATGTAAACTGATGCAGGTTCATATTTCTGCATGTGTAAAGCTATCTATAGAATAATTTCTGAAGATATAGGAAGATAAAGAAGACATTTCTTCTAATCCATAACTTAGTGTTAATGTAAGTTTGATTTATGCAATAGTATGTACTAGACCAAACATTGCACATGTCGTGGGAGTATTTAGTAGGTATATGTCAAAACTAGGGAAGGAGCATTGGATAACAATAAAGATAGTTTTTTCGGTATTTATGTGGCACTAGTAGCTATGGAATATGCTACCAAGGAAGGAAAAAATTGGACAAGGTGTTGGACATACATGTGTTTGTTGATGTAGACTTGGTTATGGGTATGTGTTTAAATTATTTGGTGGAACAATTAGTTGTATGAGAGAGACAATTTGTAGTGGCACTCTTAACTACATGAGCTAAATACATGGAAATCATTGATGCAAGCAAGAAAACAATATGTTTGTAGAGATTGTGTTTAGGTATTGGGTTGGTCCAACAAGTTGTGAGGATATATTGTGATAGTCAAAGTGCAATCTTCCTAGACAATAACTTGTGTTCCATTCTAAAACAAAGCATATTGTTTTTCAATATCACTTGTGAGATATGGTTGAAGAAAAGAAAGTGTTTTTGGTGAATGTGGACACTTTGAAGAATTTTGTAGATTCATTAACAAAATATGTGAGCACTGAGAAGTTAACTTGGTGTAGAGAAACAATGGGAATTATTGCCTTGGATTATTGATCATGTCCTCTTGTGACTCCATGTGTGCCAAGAAAACAAGACGTGAGATAATGTTGGGTATGTGTTATATTGTTTGAATTCTACCTCCATGCATTGTACATTGTGTCAGGTGCAACATGAGGGGTTATAGGGGAGAAAAATCCCCTCGCATGAGGGTTTAAGGGTAGTGCCCTTGAATTTTTTTTTTGGGTAGTTTTTTACATACGTTTTTGGCAGTTTTTAGCATTAAAGGTTTTATGACACATGGTGGATTTTTCTATGGTTTTGTAGTTTCAATTAAGGAATTATGGTTGTATTCTAATCCATGATAAATGGATTGACAATTTATGGATGTTGCAAGATATATATTATATTGTAATATTATATAGAAGAATATATTAAAAAAAGTATTCTTGGTTTTCCCAATTTAGATTTCCAAAAATAAATCCTTATTTTAATATGTATGTTTTCCATTACATTTTTTTTAATTAAGAATTTATCTACAACAATTAATTATATAATTTTATAACCTATAATAATATAACATGGATGAAATAGAATGAATTATGAAACATAATACTTAAGAAATCCCTCAATGATATTTGAATTGTTTGAGAGTTTATTCTTTGTATACCCATTGAAAACTTCATTACAAGTTTGTTTTTTATAATGAAGTTAATTCCCCAAAAAAATTCAATTACAAAGATATAAGATTTGTGCACAATTCCCAATAAAAGAGGCATTGATTGTTTGAGAGTTTATTCTTTGAATACCCATTGGAAAATTCATTGCAAATTTGTTTTTAATAATAAAGTTAATTCCAAAATATAAAAAATTTCAACTACAAAGATATAAAATTTGTGCACAATTCCCAACAAAAGGGGGCATTACTAATAAAAATACCAAATTGTTAGATCCGATCACTTATTCTGATTTCATAACTATTTTTGTTTCCTTACAAAAAGAAGGATATGATGTATATTAAAAAGGATATGACGTATATTAAAAAGATATGATATATATTGTATATACTCTTCTATTTATTTCATTTGTTTCTAGTTATTAACATATACTTCTTCTATATACTCAATATAGAAGAAGTATATTTTGAAGAAAAAAATAAGCAATGTCACTCTACAATAGAGTTTGGTTCATTATAATTTTTATTAATTAACTATGGTTTATTATAGATTGAGTATTGTTACTTTTTGTTGGTTGTAGTTGATTATAATTGATTGTGATTAATAGAGGGTGACTATAGTTAAACATGCTTGAATGTGTCAAAGAGTAATTATTGTTAACATAACTAACTATGGTTAAGCATGATGGTTGAGTTTGGTTAAGATGACATCATGATAGTTATTTATGGTTGATTGTATGATGAATTTGATTAATAATGGTTGACTATATTGTTGAATTTGATTTACAATGTTTAACAATAACTAACCATAATATGTGGTTGAATTTGATTGACATTTTTTAACACAACTCACCACAACATAATCATTGATGAACATTGAAATGTGATATAAGTCAACAAAAATGAACATTGCAACTTGGGATAAACCTTGATGAATTTCAAAATCCAAAACAACCATTAAGGAATGTAGAAATTCAATATAAGTAAACTAATATGAAAGTTGTATTGCAACATAAATATTGATAAATGTTGCAATTCAGCATAACCATTGAGTATTGGCATAATGCAATAAAATCCTTAATGAATATTGGAATGCAACATAAGCATTGAGGCAATAGATGGCTAAGGTTAATTTCATATAACAACCTAATAGTTAAGGAGTGTCACAATGCACCACATTAATTAATTTTGCATACATATTTTTCTCATGTGACATCTAATAGTTGCTTAACTTTTTTTATTGTTATGACACATCGAGTAACACCAAAGTTTTGTTTTTTGTGATACACAAAGGATTTTTTTTTTTTAAATGGGTGTATATATATATATGGCCATGATAAGTATAGTTTTGAATATTGCAAACCAAATTATTTTCTATATTTTTCATTTGGGTTGGATCTCCTAATTCCAAAACTTTTTTTCCTTCTTCTAAAAACTTGCATCTTTTCATTATATATAATATGACATGTAAAATTTCTTAGACATGATATATTACATTGTTGTAAACTTCTATTTTTTGTGCGTCAAAGTTTGTTTCCCTAAAAAACTTCTATTTTTGGTGCGTCAAAGTTTATTTCCCTAAGAAACATTGCACTTTTTAAAACTTTCCTTCAATCATGATATAGTGCATATTGCACTAAAATTCACTTTTTATGCACTAAAATGCATTTGCTTCCCCTATTTTTGATAAAGTTTATTTCCCTAAGAAATGTTTCACTTTTTAAAACTTTCCTTCAAACATGATATAGTGCATACTACATTAAAATGCACCTTTTTCCCTAAGTGTGATAGATCACACTTTCTGAAACTTTTTTAATCATTACAAATCACATCACTCTAAACTTTCATTTGCAATGACTAGGACATCACTCTCCAATCATTTAGGACCTTCTCAATCCAAAACTCTCTTTTCACATCTTCAAAAAGTGACTTGCTTGTGTTCTTAATTCAAAACTCTCTTTTCACATCCTCGAGAAAGTTACTTGTGTTATGTTAAAGTTACTTTCTTGGATGTGATATATTGTATTTCTTTGAACTTTCATTTGTGGTGACATTGCATCACATTAAAATTTCTGTGTGTCATCACATCTTTTGAAACTTTGCTTCATCAAAACACAATACATCAAATAAAAAAAGTATTTTCTAGTGACAACTCACACTCTCCTTTGTTATGACATATCACCTTGCAATTTTCCAATCTTGATCATGACAAAGGGAACCTTATTTGCCTATTATATAACACACTTTGTCAAAACTACATAGTTTTTGAAAATTTCCTTCATTGTGATACCATGCATATTGCATCAATCCAAAATTCCTTTGTCACAACATATCTCTCAACAAATATTGTATCAATCCAAAATTCCTTTGTCACAACATATCTCTCAACAAAAATGTGTGTTTTTGTGTGATACATAAAATGTAAATACTTTTTTTAGAGGGGAACATAAATACTACTTTGGTCTCCTTTGTTGTGGATGAAGGATGGAAGCACTGGATAGTCTTAGAGTAGACAATGTACATGTGTAATAATTTAACAATTGATTGATTTTATTTTGAACCTTAAATTTTTCAATCCTTCATGCATTACTAAAGGAAACAATTTTTTTTTGGTAGAATTTACATAAAATTTTGGACAATGTACATAAAATTTTCAATTCTTCATACATTACCAAAGGATAGAAAAAGTTTTTGGTAGCATTTACATTTGTTGATACATAGTTAATAAAATTGACAATGTACTGTAATTGTTAGTATTTAAAAAAAAAAATAATAAAATTATAACAACATAACTACTACTATATTGACCATTTAACAAAAAAATAAAAATCCAATAATATTTAACAAAAAAGTAAAATTCTAACAACATAACTACTACTTTATATTGCCCATTTAACAAAAAGAGTAAAAATCCAACAACATAACTACTACTATAGAAATGTGATTGAAATTTTAATTAAATATTTAACTATTACTATATTGAAATTTTAATTAAATATTTGTTTATAGTTTATTTTTGTTACCATTTAACAAAAAAATAAAAATCTAAGAACGTAAGTACTACTATATTCACCACATAATAAGTTCCAAATCCAGCTCCTTAGCCTGCAGATTCTCCAGTCCCGGTTTAATAAGTGTATCTACCTACTAACTATCGAACTGCAGGATCTGCTACTTAGTAAACAGGCTCTGCCTTTTATTGTACAGGATCATCAATTGGATAAAGCCCCTGCTTGTGTCAATTGGAGATCCTTGCTCTTTTGTGTCCCTGCCTCGCAGCAATCCCACATAGTGATTCCTGCTAGGGCCAGGCATCTCAATTTCAAAAAAAATCTAACTCAGGATACTACTACTCTATTGAAATGTGATTTAAATTTTAATTAAATATTTTGTATAGTTTATTTTTGTTACCATTTAATAAAAAAATAAAAGTCTAACCTAAACTACTACTATATTGAAATGTGATTGAAATTTTAATTAAATATTTTTTATAGTTTATTTTTGTTGCCATTTAACAAAAAGAGTAAAAATCTAACATAAACTATTACTATATTGAAATGTGATTGAAATTTTAATTAAATAATTTTTTATAATTTATTTAAAATAAATTGCTTATCTCTTGGGTTAGATGACCTTTTGTAGGCCGTGTAGATAGGTGGTTAAAATTGGGTTCCATCTTGGAGGATGGATCAAGCTCCTTAGTATCTTTGTAGAATGTGCAATGTGGAAAAATGGGCTCGCAAGCTAGTTTTATTGGTCCTTGTTACGGGACTATAGCGATCAATAGATCATTTGACTTCATATTAGTTCTGTGTTTGACCAGACATTTTTTTAGCTTGTGCTTCATGTTTAGCTTAATAAAATATTATTTTTTATTTATATAATTACACAAATATGAATTATCACAAATTTGATTGGATAATAATATTAATATTAGAGGTATTATTGCGGGAAGTTTGCTTTAGTTTTTTGAGCAACCAAACTTTCTGCCCACACGCTTTTAACCAAAGTTTGGGAAGTTTTCTTTATCCTAAAATTTTAAACCCAAAGTTTTCATTCTAGCTTTTAACCAAGTTGCTCAACTCACAGCATTTATTCTTTTGCCTATTTTGTTGTATCCAAATTTTTGTGTTATATTTTCGTTTGCCTATTTTGCTGTATCCAGATTTTTGTGTTATACTTTAGTCATTTACCTATTTTGGTTGCTTCACATGCTACTACTATTGCAGCTATCATTTTCTTGGATGCCACATGCTGGCACAACCATTTCCATGAATGCCATCTGTTCTTATTGCCTTGCATGTCACAATTCTTTGATGCCACATGCTCTGGTTGTTTTCAGTGAGTTATCAACAACTCTTTGATGCCACATGCTCTGGTTGTTGTCTGTGAGTTATCAGCAAATTTGAATTCGTAAGTTCGGTTCTATTCACTTCAGAGTCGGGGAAAGACAAGAGCCAGGCTAAGTATATGGGTTGGGTCAGCGAATTTTTATCAATAGGTAACATTCTCAGAATCTATTGGTAATAGTTTGCTACATTTGTCGTTGTTTTAATTTTTATCAGTTTAAATCGTTTTAGTTTTTATCAGTTTAGGCAGCAGCAACAGGGGTAGAAGTTGATGGCGACCCCCTTCATTTGACGGTGGCCCCTTTAATTTTCTACGTGAATCGAGCCTCTCGACGGTGTACCTTTCAAGCGTTGAGGTAGTTGCTGGATCCGGCTATGTCAGTGAGAAAGCTGGTTACTGGATGTGGTCACGCCCGAGGAGATTTCAGAGGAGCCGTTAGAAAAGTTATGCTGGAAGTGAGTGGTTTAGATACACCGGCGTGGGCCTGTCGACACACAAGTTTAGGTATTATCTAATTGAAGGAATCTATTATATTGAGTCATATCAAAATGCCAAAACCTGGTCGATATATGAATAAAATTGAAAGATTGATATATGAATAAAATTGAATGATCATCTTGAACGCAGCATGAGCCTAAAAATTCTTCAAAAAAACTCATCATTCCTCTAATAAGAGCATTAATTTTTTTTTACATAAAATGCTTAAAGGATGCTTAAATAACATTCTTATGGATGCTTAAATAATATTTTTATGTGAAACTTACTTAGTCTTTTTTTTTTCATTATACTTATTCGAAGAATGTGAATTATACCCACGTCTTCGTTTCAAAAATGCATGAACATGATGGTATTGGGCTTATATTTATAAGTTCATTATATAATCCAACGGTGGCGAAAATATGCATGCTTTCCCATCGTCTTCTATCATGACCATATTTGAGCCTGTCTAAATTATCTAAAGCTTCTAGTGATGGGGTTACAGAGCAGTTTAACTGAAATAAATTGAGAGACAACACTAGAGAACTTAGAAACTCTAAAGCATTACTTAATGGAGAGAAAAAAAAAACTTGGATGAAAAAAATTCAAAACCTCGATGAAAAATAGCCTTAAATCATCAATAGAAACACTTGGTTGTAGAAGGAGACTCTGAAAATGATTTCTGGTCAGACCAAAATCTTAGTTGATTCATTTAGTTGTAGATTTAATGTTAAGTCCCTATATTAATAGTGTAGTCCCTTATTATGTTAGTGTAGCCCCCCTTATTGTTATTGTTGTACCCATTTAACCCCCATATTGTTATTATTGTGCCCTCACATTATTATTGCTAGGTCGGCTAAGATTACAATGTGGCCCCACTAGGATTATATTGTGACCCCATAGACTCCTATATATAGAAGGAGGTTTTGGTCATTTGTATCATCCAAGAATTGTTCATTCATGTAATGTATCAGAGGTTTCCCCCTCAAAATGGCTTATTTCTAAGGCGTTGATATCTCTTTTCTTCTATTTTTGGAGCTGGTTTCACAACATTTGGTAACAGAGCTTTCAATTCTAGGGTTTTCACTGCTCCAAACCGGGCATCGTGGCATTTTTGTTATAACTTTTTTTCTACAAAGGTTCAGAAGCTAAAATTTTTAGAGTGCGAAGTCGAAATCCTGAATAACATTGTCGCAAAATTTCAAAGCTTGGTTCACAATATTTTCGGAGATATGATCTATGGAAGCTAGGGTTGTTTGTAGGCTCCTGAATTTAACCTAAACAGGTCATCCCGACATTTTCGCTATAACTTTTTTTCTACGAAGTTTCAGAAGCTGAAATTTTTAGAGAGCGAAGCAAAAATTCGGAGGAACATCGTCGAACAATTTCAGAGCTTGGTTCACAATATTTTCGGAGATATTATCTATGGAAGTTAGGTCTGTGTCAGGCTCTTGAATTTCATATCAAAGAGGTTATCGTGGGAAGATCTTCATAACTCTCTCTCTGAGCATTGGATTGGAATTCCATTAGAAGTGGTCGCAAGTACACAGACTGTAGGTTCCCGTCAATAAATTTTAGAGCCGAAGGAGGAAATAGTGACACGTGGCAAGTTGTACAAGTTTTCTCTACTGAGCCAGTCCATAATTAGGTCATCGTAGGAGATTGGGCACAACTTTGTTTTAAGGAATCCAAATTAGGTCAGACCTGTGGCATTCTAAAGAGAATTTAGAGGGCTAACTCAGTGCCAAATTTTAGATATTGAATATCCGAAATCACAAAGGTAATTCAATTTCAATATCGAGCTCCTCAAAATCAAGAAAAAGGTGTGTATATGGTTTTTAAAATTGCATAACGTTTGTTTGAAAAAACAGTTTGAAGTGATTCCAAGGGCATATTTTAGAATTTTTATCAGTATTGGGTTCTATAATGCCTCAAAAAAATAATTCCTTACCCATTAAGCCCTCAAAAAGCTATACTATGATGCATGAAGAGGAAGAATTGCAATATGAGATATCAAAATTACGGTACCAAGTGCAACAAATTTCGATCTTACGAATAGCAACCAAAGATGACATAGATGGTTTAAAAACATAAATGAATGATAAGTTGGATGGTTTGAAGGATCAAATAATAGCTAATATGGATGATAAATTAGTGAAAGATCACAT
Source organism: Pinus albicaulis (assembly GCA_034641835.2). Classification (NCBI taxonomy): domain Eukaryota; kingdom Viridiplantae; phylum Streptophyta; class Pinopsida; order Pinales; family Pinaceae; genus Pinus; species Pinus albicaulis. The sequence goes on along the minus strand of CM076576.1, from coordinate 952,400,435 downwards.
CGAGCATCAACAACAAGTTCTCCAACTCTCAAAGGATAACCTAACTTTGGTGCAGAATCTAATGAAACAACAGGAAGATCAACATCACATCGAAAGAATTTCTGAAGCAGTCACAGAAACAAGAACTCGACAAATACGATTAATTTCAGAGTATCTCAGCAAGTGGAAGAACTTTCTTGTAGAAGATTCCACATGGGAGGATGAGAATTTTATACAGAAGCATCAAGAAATAATCAAGCGTTGAGGACAACACTTGTTTGAAGGAGAGGGACATGTTAAATCCCTATATTAATAGTGTAGTCCCTTATTATGTTAGTATAGCCCCCCTTATTGTTATTGTTGTACCACTGGAACCCCCATATTGTTATTATTTTGCCCTTACATTATTATTGTTAGGTCGGCTAAGATTACAATGTGGCCTCACTAGGATTATATTGTGACCCCATGGACTCCTATATATAGAAGGAGGTTTTGGTCATTTGTATCATCCAAGAATTGTTCATTCATGTAATGTATTGGAGGTTGCCCCCTCGAAGTGGCTTATTTCTAAGCCGTTGATATCTCTTTTCTTCTATTTTTAAAGCTTTATAGTACCATTGAATGATGCCCAAGGTTCTAGTTGCCTTATTTTTGCACTTACTTTTGGACCATTTTAACTACTTCCTGCAGCCTCTTTAGGAAAAAAGAAGAAATAAGTTGTAGAGCCTGATCTGATACTGTAAATTCAGACGATATTGTAGATTCAGACTTTTTCGTTGATCATCTTGGAGCTATTCGAAGGGAGACATTTTCCTCAAATAAATTTAGATAATGCAACCATTTTAGTGCCATTGTATACTTTGTTTCCGAACAACCAATTGGTATTCTCTCTCCTGGTCTTGGTATTTTCTCTATATGCTATGTTTTATGATGTGGCAAATTCTGCCCAAAGAGGGAGGCATGCAAACCCCACTTGGCTCTTGCTTTTATATTTTATTTCATTTAAAATTAGTTATTATATTTATTTATTTATTTTAATTAAAAAATTATATATTTTTAATTTATATATATTAAAAAAAATGAACACTTGCCACGAGATGTTGTTGATTCATTTGATCCAGTTAGAAATCTAGTATATAAGTATACTTTCACTTTGTAGCTAAAAGAGATCGAGATGCAAAAACATGCCCTTATTATACCTCAAGACCTATGTTACATTTAATATATATATATATATATATATCCAACAATCCCTAAATTTACTGTTTTTAGTTATTTATTGGTGAAGTGACGTCCGGGGAATTTTCAAATGTTGGCGAGAGAGGCGCAAGGAATTTTAAAATGTTCAGCCAAAGAAGCGACGAGTGGAGGGGAGTTGCTTCACAGTTTCCTAAGAGGTCATATTCATCTGAGATGAGCTCTTATTGCAGATTCAGGTCACTATAGGAAAGTTGAATCTCAACGGCCCTCTGGTGACAGCAATACCCAATTAGGTTACAATATTCACCGGTTTCTCCTCGCCCTGAACTTGATAAATCGGTAGGGCCTTTCTAATATTTATATACTTGAAAGCCTTTGTGCTGTTTGGAATTAGGGATCTGAGAATTGTACAATTTATTTTTTATTGAGATGAATGCGCAGATGGAGAAAATGGCAGTGTCGGAGACTCCATCTATGCTCAAAATTCGATGCTCTCACATGTATTTTATTTTAATCTAGTCATTGCCTATGTGATTCTTTAGATAACTTGGAACGAAAAGTTTATACAGTGTTCTCATGAACTGCAGAAGAGTGCATTAAAACTCATAGACCCTATATTGGAAGAATGCATTTTATCCATGAAGTTCATGGAACGAAATACATTTTACATTGGAGAGTTGGGTTGTTCCTCAGGACCCAATGCTCTGTTGCCAGTGGAAACTATATTAAAGTCTGTAAAGCCAAGTATTCATCTGTGGGTACAATTCTCTGTACAAAATTTCTATCGCAACATCATAAACAATGTTGAACAATGCTGGGAAGTAAAAGTTATTGTACACTTAAAATTGTTTCTCTAACAAATTTTTTGTCTGCCCAGGGACTGTTGCTGCTTGCAACCTTGTTATAATTAAAAGAAGAGCTTAATCAAGCTCCTCACTCCTGATTGAGCTATTAGCTTAATTGAGCTCTTGAACATGGCATGAGGGTTTAATTACCGCTCAAATGATGTTTTGAGGTTTTGAAAGCAGGGGAAAATACCTAATCGAGGAATTTATTAAATGTTCAATTGAGTGATAAAAAATAACCTCATTTGGAAGTTCTAATTTCACTATTTTCACATGGAATCACCCATCTAGATTTCATTATTTCGTTGGGGTTAGAGGTAGTGTATTTTGGAAATAGTGTGTTTGACATCATAGTGCATGAAGGGGTTATTATTTTAATGGTCAGAAAAAGCGAGGCGCTAGTGTAATCACCACACCACAACCACAATTCCTGCTCTCGCACGCACCATCAAAGGAGCCTTTGTGGAACAGATCTTTGATATGACGAATAGAAAGTCCTCGGTCGAACTTCCAGAAAATAGGAGATCGCCTTGCCTTGTGTGGGAGAAAATAGGCTGCGTCCCACACTGAAGGGACGACCTTGTCGAATATGCAGGCATTTCTGCAATACCAGATTTCCCAGATGGTAAAAAAGGAGAGAGATCTGTGTTTGTTTGTTGAACTTAGCCCAGTGAATGAATAGATCAAGGATGCCACCACTCCCCAATGGACTATGCAACTTGAAAAAATAGACCACTTCGTCCCAGACCTCCCTGGCAAACCTGCAGCTAATGAAGAGTTGGTCGACGTCTTCACACTCTGATCTGCACAATGAACATAAAACTGGCCACTGTAGCATACCAACCAACCAAAACACGATAATTTAAGAGGTAACAACCAGCTCCAGACAGACGTGAGCCATGGATTAGCACCAAGATTGCAACCGAGTCGAGGCAAATTGGCATAAATGTCGAATACCATCGGCATCTCTTTTTAAAATTTGTCTTTCCAAAGCAGAACGTCCACTCTCACCAGGGTTGGAATTTGGATTTCTTTTTACCCGTCACAGAATTTTTTTTTGACGTTTTGGGTCATTATGCTCCCCTTCAAGAAATGCTATCTTGCCCTTTATTGGTGATGTTTCAACTAGAATGGCATTGAAATGTACAACTAGAATTCAAAATAATTTTGAAAAGGAAACCGCACTTATAATAAATAAAAAAAACACAATAAGAGAAAATTTCTAAATGATAGGTGACATAATTTATTCGAAGAAATTGGTAGCATTTGTTTGGTTTTAAAAATAAGGAAAAAATTCATCCACCAAGTTAAAAAAGAAACCATTAAATGCACCATATTTCATCTAAATAATTAAAAATAAACGTAAAAATTAGAGACCACCCATCTTGGTAGTTTTTGTGAGAAGGAGATATTGGTGGTTCAGCCTTAGTTTTCAATTGTCCTCCTTGTTTATGTGGCCTCGAAAACCCCAAATCCAATTTGCACGGATACCGTACTTCCGCGTCACCCATAGTCTTATGGGTTAGAATCTAGTTTCGTCTAGAGAAAATCACACAAAGAAAAAACCAAAATTGAGCATCTACCAAGTTTAAAACGACATGACCTATTTCGGTTTTGAATACCAACCACAATCCAAAACTAAAATTAACTCTTTGCACACTTTCATTCATTGGGAAAAAAGAAAAAACTATGTAAGAAAACAACTACAACTATTTATAACCCTATAAAATGTATTCTTCTCCAATCTCTTCCTTTAACTATAAAATGAAATGAAATGAAAAGAAAATAGATGTAGATCACTTAGACCATCTATTGATATTAAATTTAATGTTATTGCTTAGCATATAATTATTGATTTCACCTTCAACTTTATAAAAACTTGATATTTAATTGAAAATAGAACTAGTCAAGAAAGTAATGTGATGTGCATAGTCTTCGTTTAAAAAGTTATAGAGTTTTTAAATATCCATTATATTGTTCAAAAGAAAAAAGAAAAAATCCATATTCGTAAGCTACATCTACCCATTTTTAATTTGTTGCTTTCAGACAATCGAATGGAAAAGATCAAGATCACCCTACTTCCTTCACAACTCACGAATAGTAATCTAAATTATCTCCAATTGTTGTAGTTTGCTTGAAATGGAACTCGTCTTGTCATTCCGCTTAAATAAATTAGCTGAATTAAATAAATTTTTATCATTTGTTAGTTCCGTAAAATAAATTTAAACTATTTGTAAATCTAGTAAAATTTAAAATATTTGTAAATCCAATTGAATAAGCTCTAAATTTGATTGTCTATAATTTCGCTAAATAAATTAGTGGCATTAAATAAATTTAAAATATTTGTAAATCTTATTGAATAAATTATCGGAAATTATTTTTGAAAGCTCATTGAATAGTTGAGAAACACATAATGTGAATATTTTATCTAAAAATTCAAAACCCAATTTCGGAGTTAAGTGAAAAATGGCAATAGATTTGGTGAAAAATGTCCTGCCAAAATCTTTCATGAAGATTTTACGTTATGTTCATTCCTTAACTTCTATGAAAATAAAATCACTAGGCATTGAGAACCCAAGTGTGTTGGACTTTGGACTTACCATGCTACATGCCCCAAGCTCCAAGCTCATAGCGATGAGCGTGCAGTGATTCACTCCCGCTTGAGCACTCTCACCATTGAAATTTCGGCACCGATTCACCTATGTTTGCTGAGTCCGTGTGCAACAACTCACCATTGAAATTTGATATTATGGGTGTAGAAACTCACCATTGAAATTTGAGCGAATCCTTTGAAGGCTAGCCGGCGCTTTATTCTTTTTTTAGGAATGAGGTAGTTTTTCCGTAATTGGAATTTGGCACTACAAAGCAAGTTAAGATTTGCATATTTTCTATTTATGTTTGAATGCGAGCTGCGGATGTGATTGTACTACACATTTAAGAAACAACTAATAGAAAATATATATATAAGAACATAGTAATATTTAAGAAACAATTGGTAAATGAAAAATTTAATAAATGAAAAATAGAAAATTTTAATAAATAGAAAATAGACATATAAAAATGTTTTCAATTCTTTTCCAAACGTCAAAATGAAATTTTCTCGTCCTTCCTAACATGTTCGAGAAAACGGGCGATAATATATTCTAACCCACAAATACGGGTAAAAATGGTTAATGACAGGCAAAAATTCTCGTCAAATTCCATCTCTCGACTCCCATTGTAGTGCCAAGCCATTTGTGAGGCCAAGCTCATAGGTCCGCATCCAAGCTTGGCAAAGAGAAAAGTGAGGGTGATCCGAAACAACTGAGAGAAGTACTTCCGACCTCTCGCCTCTAAGATGAGAAAGGAGGTAAGGAATGGTTTTCCCGAAACCACTTAACCATATCCAGCACCCGATCTCCACACGACAACCATCACCAATATGCCACTTCATGAAACCCAACACCCAAAGGTGCTTCATGATCATGTTGCGCCGCATAATGGGAGCGTTGGCACATTTGGGAACCCAGAACACCGGGAGCAGCTTGAGAAATTCATGTCCCTTCATGTATTTATCCCAAACAATATTGCTCCAAATGCAATCCTCATTAGTGGCCCACCAATAGCTTTTAATGAGTAGAGCACTATTGAAAAGATGAGCGCGTTGAATACAGAACCTCCCTCCTTCATCGGCTTGGAAATGACATCCCAATCGGACCCGGATGAGATGCCAACTTTAAGCTCAGATCACCGACCGGATGAACTAACCAAGTAAAGCATCAATCCTGCATGGCAGCGACCATGGGGATAAGAAAAGGTGCATCCACAAACAACTATGCTTTGGAGGACCGAACAGATGCAGCGGGTGATTCGCTCCCATGGTGAGCCACTTATTCGCCCAGCCGGTCAATTTTCTCGTCAAATCTATCATATAACCAATTCAAATCGATCGAAGATAATTATTGGCTTTGGAGATCAGACCCTAGATACTTGATGCCATCATTAAGGAGGGCGACGAGAATATCGAACAACTACATGATTTCCTGTGATACCAATTCCATTTGCATCTTCGCAATCAATATCAATTTGCTACCACTCGAGAGAAGACAAAAAGCCCGACCGAGGCGAGTAAGGATCTGTGAAAGTGCCACCAATCCTCGTTTCTGATCAAGCCTCCAAAAGGAGATCGTCCATGAACAATAGGTGTGTGACCCTTTTTTGATTAGAAACCTTGAGACCCCTAATCGACTCCACTGTCACTGTCGCTGCGATCGAGCAACTCAAGCAATCCATAACAAGGAAAAACAAGAGTGGCAAGAGAGCACACCCTTGTTTGAGTCCATGGTGGGCCTTGAAAAACTCGGGACGAGAATCCATTGATCGACACAACAAAGTTCGTGGAGTAAATGCACGTCATGAGCCAGCTTAATGTTCACAAAAGATAAGTCGAGGATACATGTTCACAAAATACAAAGCCGATTGTGATCGATCAACCGAAGGAAACCCTAATCAACACAAATCAAAGGCTTTAACAAGATCCACCTTAATCATGTGCCACACACGTACCGCATCTTCATCGAATGAAGGCACTCTTGTGCCACCCCAATAACATCCTCGAATGTGTCTTCTCTTTAAGAAGATGAACCGGTCCACTAAGATAAACCAAGAGAGGGTCGACGTAATGCGCCTAGAGATCGGTTTGGAAATGATTTTTGTAAAGCACATTTCACAACTCGATCGACATATACTCCGAGAATAAGGGCTCAGTCACCTTAGGAATCAAGACTAGGAAGGTGGCATTTAGAGCCCTCGAGGTACTACCCTTGATTCGATTTCTTCGGCCAAGATATCTCGAGGCCATAAGATCAAAAAAAATGCTAATATAAATCCAATCCCCATCCATATGGCCCAGTGGCTCCACTCTTTCTTCATCATATTGATGACTTCTAGGAGCTATTCCTTGGTGATCGTGCCACCTAGTCTCTCATTAGCCTCCCTGGAGAACATAGAAGGAATATGGTCAACCATGATGCATTGGGCCTCCTAGTCCTAGTCAAAGGAAAATAAATGGGCTCGAAAATGACAGAGCCCGCTCGAGCAATAGCCTCCTAGTCCATAATCAAGTTTCCATCCCGATCCTTGAAACCCCTAATGAGATTCGATGCTTCTATCCATTGGAATAGGCATGGAATATTTTCATATTCTTGTCACCCATCTCCACCCGGGGTGTGCGACTTTTAATTCTCCTCTCCGCCTTCCTACGCGTAAGAATCTGGTTATGTGCTTTTGCTAATTCGATGATGCACCTCTTGTAGGTGTCAAAGAAAAACGAGGTGATACTTAGGACCATGGAGGTACTCCAACTCAATGTTGATTTCCCAAAGCTCCCGACACTCCTCCCTTTTGCGCCGACGTAACCAAGATTTAGTCTCTTTCTTAAGGATCTAGAGCTTTTCCAATATCAAGCCCATCAAATCCGGGATGAGTCGTTTCGCAGAGCACGCACCATACCTCCTTTACCAATATATTGAAGTTCTTATTCCTTAGCCAATGAGGGTTACTCCATGTATGCACCGACAACCCCCGTTATACGTCACGGAGATCATAGGCAACAAATAAGTCTTTTAAAAAAAGAGTGAGAGGGTTCTCCCATGCACGATCACCCCAAACCTCTAAAGACCCCAATGAAAGGTTGAGGTCCATCTGGCCAATATGATGATGGAAGGGATAAACCGTAGCACAGTGACGGAAATCTCCGCAATCACTGCCTCCTATCATTGAAAGGAGCGAAAAGGTCCCGAAAACGTCGAATACACCTTCTTCGTTGTAGACAACAAACTAATGAGAAAAATGCCAACGAGAGTGCCATAAGCTAGAGTAGAAAAATATTGGGTATCCCACATAGCACCAAGAACTCATGAATCACCAAACGACCCTATAACACATACACTCCGGGAAGGAATCATGGATATGACGAAAGGAGTAATTTGTATCATCCCCACACATGGTCTCTTGCACGAGAATGATGGATGGTTCTTGTGGGAGAGGAAGAGATCCTTTAAGAGCCCTAGATTTGGAAACAACTCCCACAATCCTACGATATTCAATAAGAGGATAATCATGGGTAACTCCCAAATATGGTATCTCCCCTCTAGAGAACTCGAGCGTGATGATAGCTGAATCAAGTGCATGTCTCCACAGTGGTAAGTGATGAAAAGCTACTGCGCCTATAGGATAGTTTAACCTGTCATCTTATCAATATGAAACACACGCAACCTTTCTCCTTAATGCGTAGCAAAGCTACAACTTTCTTCATAATGCATGGACTTGTGCGTTATGGGCCCACGTATATATCGGAAGCAATAAAAAAACATTGATTTCACACAAACCTCGACTAACAAATGTTGGTCTCCACTTTGAACGCTTAAGTCTGAAACCCAAATAAATCTTAACTCACATTGATAACATGTCGGGTTTTCAGTCAACGTGTTAACCTCTATGCACATTGAATTGTGATTGTCGGGTTAGAACTACGAAGATTTAAGGTCACAATTCTTTCCACATTAAACTAATTTGTAAATTTTAGCACGTCCATTTTAGAAATTAAAGTCCGTGCATATTCGAATGCGATATGCGTTCCATCAATCACCATGTTGATGCTCGTGATCTATCTAGATTCTCACAATTTTCATCATTTTCTACTAGTTTGGTTTTTCGCGATATTAACTGTTGAACTTGGACGATCGAATGGCTATCTGTCCACTTATTGATGGAACTCGCATTATAACACGATCATCCTGCCATCCTTGGTTAAGGCACTAACATCACTCCATACAACAACTCCTGCATGTCGATATTATCATTGGATCACCATCGATCCTTATAGTGATCGATGGTTGATCGACATAAACTCATAACACTAAATTGAACTCATAAATCTAAAATTTAAGTAAACAATACTCAGACACACAGAAATCCACATAACATGTATTTCAATTATATACAAAACTCAATTATAGTCTAATGCATCTTAGCCTTAGTCACAAATTATCTTGCGGTTACATTGTATCCACTCACTCTCCCTTTTGTCCCATAATACAAACTGTTGAGGAGGTAAATCCCCTCTGCGGACAGAGGCGATCCCTACTAGCCCAGCAGGGGTCTAGCAACAAACAAACAATGCTATGACGCAAGCTCCTAGTTATGAATGAAAGACTTGGGATAAGAGCCTACCTGGATTCCAACGCTAGATCTGAAGAAGAAGATGTCCCCGTCCTTCAGCCCTGGCAGATCACAATCCGTCCACGATCTCCGTGGATGAACACCTGCACACAGAAGAAACGAACAGATACATGCATAGGAACCGGCATACGTAACTAAACATCGGTCAGAAAAGATATTACTCGCATTAACATGATGGAAAAAGGAGTGGAACCATAATCATAGTCATCTATTAAAATGATAAACGAATAGAAGTTACAACCAAGTTATGACGTCGCAGCTTCCTTCGAACGGGTCTCCGGTCGTCCACGTCTCGCAAAGCTCGCCAAGGAAAGGGAAACCTCTCCAGAGTCTCGTAACAATGGTCTCCTCGCTTGAATGGGCCTTAAAGGAAAGAAGGGATTCTTTACAGCACAAAGGCACTTGGGAATAGGGAGATGCAAAGCTTCAGCACTTCAAGACTAGCTTGCCATGGATCTGAGCAAGCTTTTATAGATGGGGAGGGAGGGAGTTGGGATCCCTATTATTATGGGATTGGCCCTATCAACAAGGAAGGTTCCATAGAAGGTGGCAAAACTACTTCCCTTCCATAGAACTCCCGTAGCCAAACCTCCCAACTCAAGATAGGCAGTGGTTGTGAGTTTGTTTGGACTCAACTTCCGCCATCCATATATAAAAAACAGTCCCTAAAATGGGTGGCGCGATTGCTGCTCTATGACAGAGCGCCAAGTGGCGCGACCTCTTTACAGTATTTCCCTGAGTGGCGCGAGTACTGAACTGTCTACCCGCGCCAATGCAAAAAGAGCTGTTTTTCATGGATTTTGCAAGGAGATGTCTCAAGGGGAAATGAAGCTCATACTCAGAGGGATGCACTGATGATGTTTTCAAGGCATGACAGTGTTCACAAGTCACATAATGGGTCCTCCATTGTGCGGGACGGGGAATGGTAGGGACGGTGACAAATTACTGTGTAACAGATGCCCCCTAAAGCATGAGGCCCGAGAGAGAGAGAGGGGTGAAATGCTTTACGAGAACATGTCCAGCTGAAGGCCCGCCGTCAGAAAACCTGCACAGAAAGATACAACTGATATCTCAAGTACATGATGTATATCTATGGTATGGACGCAGCCATCCGAACAGAGTATGCTATAATCCGGATCCAGGGTATGGGCGCAGCCATCCAACTAAGATCAAACAAATAGACTCAGGTATGGTCGCAGCCATCCAATCATTGAGTCATGTACATAGTGACAATAATCCACAATCGCAGCCTGGATTACAACAGACACAATCCAGGGTCTTGCGCTCCATCTCGACCCAAACAAGTACAAGTTCTAGCATGCGAATGTGTGAGTTGATGTCGAACATGCAAGAACATCGTCTGATTACCAGCCAATGATGAAAGCTGTTAACAGACGCGAGAGAAACCACCAATAATGACAATGGTCCTCAAGGTACTACAGGTACAATCTACGGCGTGTGAATAAATGAGGTGACGTCGAACACCCGCAGAATCATTCGATCGGAAGTCAATGATGTAAACTTCACGTCGAATGCGACGAACCTGCCATTGAGGCATGCAGGCTCCAAGGTACCATCAGGAGTCTCTAGACCAACTTCCTGGATAACGAGTTGAAGTCGACAGAAAGTGACCTTGATCGAAGGTGGGCCATAATGATTCCCACATCATCGACACGAGACAGAGAAACATAATGTTTTGTTGCGAATCAGGATCATATGAGAAACAGAGGAAGGTTGATATTTGCAGAGGCCAACTTCTCTTGAACATACGAACGGCACGACAATGGACTTGGCAGTATTTGACATCAACGGATCAAAGGTCATGGCGACGAGGCAGTGAACAGATGAGAGGTCAAAAGAGATTACCCAAACCCATGGAGGCAAAGTGAAGCAACGAGATGAGATGTCCCCAACCCGACACGAATGCGGACAAGTGCCATGTTCAAGAGCGACATACTGCCGACGACAACGACGATGGTTCCATTTTTCCCCCACCATTTCTGGCGAGTACCCCAATTATTTTTATAACAAGCTTGAAGGGGATAGCATATGCTTGTAATATAAGTCTGCCCTTCGGGCGAATCCATCCTAGTGCATTTAACGAGTCCTAGGAAGGAGGAACTCGGAGAACGTCATTTCGACTAGATCCGATGTCATCAGGGTTTAACGAGTCTGACAAAGGAAGAACTCGGCGTCTTTTCATGTTTAGAGAGTTTGAAAAGATAGCGGAAAAGAAAACTCCACAAGTCCCTTTTCGTAAATAGTTCCCCAGATCCGAAAAGGTAGAAAACAATATCCGGGAAAACCTCCTAGTCGCGATAGGCTAGGGTATTCCTTTTTCGTAATCAATCCATCCCAGCCCGAAAAAAGGGTTAAACTTATACTGGGTGGATGTCGATTCGTGTCCATTTTAACGAGATCGAAACGACAAGGGCCTCGGCGATCTTTTCATATTTAGAGAGTCAGAAAAGAGCTGAAAGATGACTCCTCCTGGAGGAACGAGTGGTATAACGGGTAGCAACTGGTTCTGGTAATGGTGGAACTAATCTGAACAAATAAAGGTCGAGAGGCTGGCTAACAAGACCACTCATAGCAGCGGTTCCTCAGGAACGGGTAAAACAACTAAGTGAAGGCATATGATCGGCCAAGCAGATAATGACGATGGAGCGAGAAAACCAAGGCTCATCTGGCAAAATAGGCTGATAAGATGACAATCACAAGGGGTAAAATGGGAAAGGTTTCATTTTTACACAAGATTGAAATCAGGAAACTCTGCTTGAAGTTGGTTTCATTTTTACACAAGCTTGAAACAAAGATAAACTATGCTTGAAACCGGTTTCATTTTTACACAAGCTTGAAACGGAAACAAACTATGCTTGAAAAAGTAAGCATGCCCCCAGCATGGTGACACAATTCGAGGTACATGCCCCCTAAGCTTCAGTCCATATGAAAAGCAGATGGAGTGAAGGTTCAAATTACAAGATCAAAAGAAAAGACTCGACTGGGATTTTACGAGATCTTATCAAAGACTCGAATTGAACGGGAACGTGTTTCATTATTTTAACGAGGTTGACACATTAAAAGAACTATCCTCAGACACCCTTGTTTCATTTTTTAAGGAGCTTGACACAAGAAAATGAACTGTGCTCCGATGACTTCATCATAATGAACAAGAAGTCATCTCTTCCAAGAGTTCCACTCCCGATGGAAGAAAAACATCCTGGAAGTCAGGACCCAATGCCCCCAGCACATTATGCACAACGGCATCATCACTGAGCACAGGTACGGGGTAAGTAGCCACATAGTTGACCTGCGGTGGAGCAGATACAACGGGTGGATAGAAACTAGGAGGGGGTGATGGCGGACCAGACGCCATATTAGGACCAAAGAACGACAGCTGATCAATGGTCACAATCCTTCCTTCATGCGGAAAACAGACCACACGAAAGAGGGAGGATACGAGCGCTCCCATGGCATAGGTGTAATCGCGCCCCAGGAGCAGATTGAAATCCAAGGGGCCTGGAACGACCATCACGTCCATATGGACGGTTTTGCCTCCCAAAGTAATCGGTAACCTTGGAAGGATCCCCAACGGTTGACTCGTCCTTCTATTGAATGCCAACAGATTCTGCGTAACAGGCGCAAGCGGTGGCGAACCGAAAGCTTGCCAGGTAGTTGAAGACAGAATACTAACAGACGCACCTTCGTCTATAATGGTACTGGGTACAACCAGACCAAGAGCCTGCACGGTGAGCTCGAAAGGCACATAAGACGGCAGGCGAAATCCTGCAAATCGGTTCCAATCAAAGGAAGCGACCAAACTACTCGGAGGGGCTACCATTGAAATGCGAAGGTCTTCCCCTGATGTTACGGAAGCAGAAGCCTCCTCCATGACCTCCATCTCGGAGGTGGGAGAAATATCCTCTGCAGCTTCCATCTTGGGAGGCGGAGGAGCGACTTCTTGAAGTACAGGGACAGGAGAATCTTTCTCCAAGTCTGAAGAATCTGAAGAGACCAGAAAGACATGAGGGGTGTGAGATCCACTCTCGACAGAAAAGACCTGGTGCACCGCGGACGGGGCCAGTTCGACCGATCCGACGACCAATGGTCGGTCAGGGACGGATTCGTGAATTTGAATTTCTGGGGGAGTGGGATCGACCAAGGATGACTCTTGACCAATCATAGGGTCAGCTGGCAGAGGACTCAAAGAAAGCCGATTGTAACCAGGTGGAAGGCGTGGTGTAGAACCGGTTGGGTTGTCCAAAACTCTTTTGGCTTCATCCATATAAGGACAAAGGTGAATGGCATGGTGCCCTTCACACAACTTACAGGGATTGGTGATCTTACCCTGCTTCTTAGAGTTCTTATCAACAGCAGCTGAGGACGTGCCCCCAACTTGACTCCCGGAAGCCAAAGGCAATGGTGGGTGGCCGTTGGACCATACTTCGAGCACCTTGGGAATGCTAGGGCAGTCTCGAAGAAGGTGGTCTCCCGTGCACAACAGGCAAGGGAACTTGACTTTCCGCGGAGGGTCGGAGGGCCTATCAAGATGAGATTTCTCATGGACAGTAGCTGTACATTTAGCCTCTCGCTTATCAGACTTCTTCTTCTTTGTCTTCTTCTTCTTCTTCTTGGCCACCTGGTTACTTGAATCCAGACTTTCACCAGGCGAAGTAGAAGAGGAGGACGCAGAAACAGGCGAAGAAGGGGAGAGGTCCACCTTGGAATCAACATGAGGTTGTTCGGGTGGAGGAACTGATTGAACAGTAGTGGAGACATTCGGGACAACAGAGGTTGAGAACAACCAAACAGGCAACCCAACAGTTAACCCAGGAAGGGACAACGTCGCCATGTAAGGAGCACCAACATTTCCAAAAGGAGGAAAATGACCAGGATTCCCTTCTGAGGGGATTCCTTGGTTGCTGAACTCTGAAAAAGTTGCCATCAAACTCAAAACCACAGACGGGCTGAAAACGAGTTAAGGGCACACGATCAAACGGTCAACAAGCAATATCTAAGCAGGCGTGAAATCGTGGGTGATTAATTTTACCACATTGGAAAGTAAGAAATTCTACCGTTTCATATTTTAAGAGTCGAGAAACGATAAGAAGATGACTCTATCTCTTTCAGAGTTGATACAAGCGTGAAAGGACAAGCGCTTGACGGTCTTTTCAAGTTTAGGGAGTCAGAAAAGACCAAATGACTGCTCAGGAAAAACTAGGCACAAGGGGTGTACCAAATATCCGTGAACTGCAATATACACCTTGGTTTCAAAAATGAAACAGAAATCGACCAAGGACTTTCCGTACGTGCAGGTAGTCTCCCCGAATGCTGTGTTCGGTGTATCACGGGTATAGGGCGGCGGACTCGGCTTCCTGTGGATAAAGGATTGAAAACCTAGAGGGGTCTCCCTTTATATACGCGACGGTACGGGGAGCACAAGTCCGTACTAGCGCTGTCTAAAGCCAACAGGCGAACGACAGCTGCTAGGTTTAACGACGCCGGAACACGTCTCTAACCTAGACCTTCTAAATATGTTTCGTTAAGTTCCAATGTTGCCTTAGGTTAATTGAATAAATTTTACAGTTGATCTTCAATTAAGTTTCAATTTCCAGGCCCTATCGTATGTAGTGTCTCGAAAGACTCCTAAATGCAAGCTATATGCCACGGTGCAACATTTCGTTCGATGAAAACTAGTTAAATGAGAGTTGAGAGCTTTTATGCAAACGAAATGAACGGAATACAAACAAGAATGTCTCTAATGCAACTAATGCAATTGCACACTTTTCATCCAAACACTAATCACTAGCAATATGGAAAAGATCACAATTTGCACTAATTTAACAAAAGCAAAAGAGATTATTTTTTTTGATTTTCAATGTTTAATGGCTAATGTGCACTGAAAACAAAAGGAACAATTTGAGAAATGATATCTAAGAGAGCGAAGCAAACAACATTCACTCAACGAAGCAAGCAACCAAATCTCTAAATCGACCCAAAGTCCCTCAAAGAAAAGAAAGACTCGAAAACTTCCGATGGACCATGTGATCTAGGTCCAAAGCAAGGCAAACGAATTCTGAATGAAGGAATGAACAATCACTCAAAAGACGCAGCAAAACAATCAAAGACTGGTAAGAGAGCGTGGAGAATCAATCAACAAGTTGACAGGACAATCAAGACACCAAAACTCCAAAGGAGGGCTCGATTCACTAAGCCACTAGATGCCCTAGGGCTCAAATCGTGAAATCGATAGACAAAGGCAAACAACCAAAGGATAGCGGTGAATTCCAGTCAAACAAGACTCCAACACACTCAGACAATCAGAAAATCAAGAAGAAAAGTACTGGTCAAGCTCAGAAAGTTAAAAAATGAAAAAACTCAAAAAGTCACAGGGGTGGCGCGACTGTGGACTTGAAACTGGCGCCAGAGGCCGATTGGCGCGAGACAGACAAATGCAACAAGCGCCAAGTGGCGCGACTGTCGGGTTAAAACCCGCGCCAGTCGAGTTCTTCAATAAAAATTAAAAAACAAGCTAATCTGAAAGCAAACCAATACAAGCTAAGCAAACCAAGAAGCTAAAATAGTGAAAGAATCCAACCCAGAAGGTTCATCAAGCAAGGAGAAACAATCAAAGCGAACCAATCATAAACGGGACAAGGAAAACCGGACGATCCCCAGTGGAGTCGCCAATTTGTTGAGGAGGTAAATCCCCTCTGCGGACAGAGGCGATCCCTACTAGCCCGGCAGGGGTCTAGCAACAAACAAACAATGCTATGACGCAAGCTCCTAGTTACGAAATGAAAGACTTGGGATAAGAGCCTACCTGGATTCCAACGCTAGATCTGAAGAAGAGATGTCCCCGTCCTTCAGCCCTGGCAGATCACAATCCTTCCGCGATCTCCGCGGATGAACACCTGCACACAGAAGAAACGAACGGATACAAGCATAGGAACCAGCATACGTAACTAAACATCGGTCAGAAAAGATATTACTCGCATTAACATGATGGAAAAAGGAGTGGAACCATAATCATAGTCATCTATTAAAATGATAAACGAATAGAAGTTACAACCAAATTCTGACGTCGCAGCTTCCTTCGAACGGGTCTCCGGTCGTCCACGTCTCGCAAAGCTCGCCAAGGAAAGGGAAACCTCTCCAGAGTCTCGTAACAATGGTCTCCTCGCTTGAATGGGCCTTAAGGGAAAGAAGGGATTCTTTACGGCACAAAGGCACTTGGGAATAGGGAGATGCAAAGCTTCAGCACTTCAAGACTAGCTTGCCATGGATCTAAGCAGGCTTTTATAGATGGGGAAGGAGGGAGTTGGGATCCCTATTATTGTGGGATTGGCCCTATCAACAAGGAAGGTTCCATGGGAGGTGGCAAAACCAATTCCCTTCCATAGAACTCCCGCAGCCAAACCTCCCAACTCAAGATAGGCAGTGGTTTGTGAGTTTGTTTGAACTCAACTTCCGCCATCCATATTTAAAAAGCAGTCCCTAAAATGGGTGGCGCGATTGCTGCTCTATGACAGAGCGCCAAGTGGCGCGACCTCTTTACAGGATTTCCCTGATTGGCGCGAGCACTGAACTGTCTACCCGCGCCAATGCAAAAGAGCTGTTTTTCATGAGTTTTGCAAGGAGATGTCTCAAGGGGAAATGAAGCTCATACTCAGAGGGATGCATTGATGATGTTTTCAAGGCATGACAGTGTTCACAGGTCACATAATGGGTCCTCCATTGTGCGGGACGGGGAATGGTAGGGATGGTGACAAATTACTGTGTAACACAAACTCTTTATATAGAAATTTGAAAAAGTGTGGATCATCTAAGATCCATGATTTTTATCCCTCAATCGCTCAAACAAACCCACTAAATCTCTCATTATGCATACATGGCATATAATTACAATTAATTAAACCTTATAAGTTCCATCAATTTAGTTCTATTTTAACAAAATTTGCCCCTGTTTACAATGATTGTTCATGTTTTCTCCTTTCACAGCTTTGGATTCTGATTTAAATGAGGATGCTCGGATGCTCCTGCATCAAAATCTCGAGGTACAAAAATTTTATGACCTCCCGGTCATATGTCTTCTTCATCTCTTAGTAATTCTACCCACATCCTCTGTGGAATTTCCTTTTGTGATCTTTTCGTGAGCTGCAACCAAAACCTCTACAGTAACAAGTCCTCCCTGATACATGATACCTCACCGAGCTTCTCTCCTTTGAGCCCAATCTTTCGACATCTCTATGGTTCTCTCTTCTCTGGAACCATTTGAGCACTCTTGGCTCTCGGCTGTTGCAATCTTCTCACCTGCACAACAATATAAAGACCACAAGCTTACCAATCTTCAACAAAAATTTACCGCTTCTTCCTTCGCACGCAAACTCCTTCTTGTAGGAAATATTTTCCCTCTCTGATACCACTTGAGGAAAAGCTAAACTGCTATAGGATAGTTTAACTGTCATCTTATCAATATGAAACCTGCAACCTTTCTCCAATGCATAGCAAAGCTGCAACTTTCTTCATAATGCGTGGACCTGTGGGTTATGGGCCCATGTATATATCGGAAGCAAACAAAACAATGGATTTCCACAAACCTCGACTAACAAACGCTGGTCCCACTTTGAATGATTAAGGCCAGAACCCAAATAAATCTTAACTCACGTTGATAACATGTCAGGTCCGTCCAGCGTGTTAATCTCTACGCACATCAAATTGTGATTGTCGTTAGATCTACGAGAGATTGACAGTCATAATTCCTTCCACATTAAAATCTAATTTATAAATTTTATCGCGTCCATTTTAGAAATTAAAGTCTACGCATATTCGAATGTGATATGTGTCCAATCAATCAACATGCTGACAGTTGTGATCTATCTGGATTCTCACGATTTTATCGTGTTCTCTGCAGTTTGGTTTTCTGCGATATTAATTGTCGATCTGGACGATCGAATGGCTATCGTCCACTTATTGATGGAACTCACATTATAACAAAGTCTATCCCTGCCATCCTTGGCTAAGGCACTCACATCACTCCATACAATAGCTCCTTCTATAATCTGATATTATCATTGGATCACCACCGATCCTTATAGTGATCGATGGTCGATCAGTAAACTCATAACACGGAATTGAACTCATAAATCTAAACTTTAAGTAAACAATACTCAGAGACACAGAAATCCACATAGAAATCCACATAACACGTATTTCAATTATATACAAAACTCAATTAAAGTTTAAGGCATATCATCCTTAGTCAAAAATTATCCTGCGGTTACATTGTATCCTCTCGCTCTACCATTTTTCCCACAACACAGAGTCTTTATATAGAAATTTGAAAAATACTGGATCATCTAAGATCCATGATTTTTCTCCCTCAATTTCTCAAACAAACCCACTAAATCTCTCGTTATGCATACATGGAAAATAATTACAATTAATTAAACCTTATCAGTTCCACCAATTTAGTTCTATTTTAAAAAACTTTGCCTCGGTTTACAATGATTGTTCACGTTTTCTCCTTTCACAACTTTGGATTCTGATTTTAATGAGGATTCTTGGATGCTCCTGCATCAGGTAGTCACAGCTCTTGAATGGAACATGCATCAAATGAAGTAAGAGAGAAACAAGAAGAAACTTTTTTATACTTGGGAGTGCGCTGCTTCTTCCCGTTCGATGAGCCAGGACCCTTGGTAGCCTCCTTCGATGGACCCACCAGAGAAGCTGCATAGAAAAAGGAGCGTTTGATCTCTAAGGGCTCCAGGCTGAAGGTCGAATCCCCCTGAATGCTAGCCAAAGTAGTGGCAGGTGAGACCCCTGCCATAGATACTAAGAAGGAGGGAGGGAAAACAACATGCAAGGGAGGAGAGCCTCGGGGAGTAGTTCGGAAGGCAGAAGGAGGGGGCCTAGGACTAGGGGATCTCGGGGATATAATGGGCAAGCGGACAGAAGCAAGTTCGAGAAGGCTCTGTGGAGTGGCCACTGGAATTCCCGAAGCCCACATGTATCCTTGGTACCAGGTGCATAGGCTAATGGAATAGACAAGTTAGGAATGTCGTGACAAAAACTGTTACCAGCAGACTCCTTTGTCTGTGGGACTAATCTCTGCACCTCTCCCTGATCTATATCTATGGTAGGGCCATTCCTCTTCAAGTAACCCATGCCATGGCAGAGAAAGCGGCAGAATGGTACGCCCCTATAATCAATGAAGATGCAAAAGGCCGAGCACCCTAGACGACTTGCAGTTCCTCCAGGAGGCCCTTCCCATTTTCCAGGTCAACAATGAACCACGACATGCACTTATCGAGCTGGAAAGTGCTTCCACCATCCCAAAAATAGTAAGCTCCCAACCTGTTAGCAATGCATTGAATTGCAACTTCGTTTGAGAGTTCCAACGGCAATCTGGGTAGCTTGGCCTATACCAATTTGCGCTTGATAGCTCTGTAAATGGATCAAACCTCATCCGCCATCTTTATAGCACCAGGATGATGCATCCTTTGACCCAGGGGGAGGCCAATACCCCTTTTAGAGTCCTCTGGTGACAGAAAATTGTTGGATAGACAGAGGATATAAACACAAAATAACACAAGTATTTCACACACGAAACACACGAGCTGCGGCTCTTCTATTAATCAATGAACTTAAATCTCACTAAACGAATACAATGAACCCGGTGAAGGGTATTTAACCTAAATTACTTGACATGCACACACTCATCTATCACATAACTGAACTTGCTCAACTCTAACTTAACTCACTCTCTAACTCACTCACCAAATGATTGTCTAACAATGCATGCGGGAGGTAATTACATATTTTAACACTCCCCCTTAATTACGAACGCTAAACTAAAACATAACTCATGACAACTCAAACATGCTTGCTAGTCTTTGTCTCAACTAGGCTTACAACACCTAAGTTTCTTTTGTGAAATTCAAACACATCTATTGATAATGGCTTTGTAAATATATCAGCCAATTGATCACTAGATTTACAAGGCTTCAAGTGAACTTCTCCATTGCTCACAAGTTCTCGAATAAAGTGATATCTAGTATCAATATGCTTTCTCTTTTGATGAAACACACTATTAGGAATTTTTCTTCTGTGATCCATAAAATGTGATAAAAATATTTCGGTGAAATCACATCAGAATAGATTTGGTCGACGCGTTTCGAACCAACCAGTGTGGTTCATCATCAGGACAAGATGGAAAATCTGATCAATAAACCCCTTTAAATAGATCTTAAAGCTCCAACTAGCCGTTTGTAAAATAACGACTAGTTTGATTCAAATCAATAGTTTATTTATTAACAAAGAATAAATCCCATGATTAATGTTTAAAATCTGAATTTTATATATTTATATTTATTTTAAATAAAAATAAAAATTATTAATCTAAAATAATTTTGAAGAATAAAATAACTATTTAATATTTATATATATTTATTTTTTATATAATAATTATTTATTTGTTTTTATTATTATTAGTTTTTTATATCGAATAAATTAAATGTTAAAATAATTAAATACTATTTATAGTTAAAATAATTAAATAAATGATTTCTATGTTAGTGGATCAAAACCCAAAACATCAGTTACCTTAAAATATAAATAATTTTATTTAACGTAAAAAAATAAAATAAAAATAAATAAATAAAATAAAATAAAATAAAATAAATAAAAATAGAAATAAATAAATAATATTAATAGAAATAAAAATAGAAATAAAAATAAATCAAAAAATAAAATAAAAAATAAAACTAAATAAATAAATATTTAATAAATAAAAATAAAAATATAAAAAAACATATACAATAAAAATATAAAATAAGTAAAAATAAAAACAAAAATAAAAATAAAAATGAATAAAATGAAAAATATAAAAAACAACGAATAAAAATAAAAAATAGAAAATAAAAATCAAATAAATAAATAAAATTATAATAAATAAATAATAATAATGATATTAAAAAATAATCATAATAATAATAATAATAATAATAATAATAACAACAATAATAATAATTCTCACCATTTCCCTGCTCAGAAGCTTGAGGTTCTTAGCACCCTAGCCACTAGAGCCTTTAGAATCTCCGATGAACAACACTTTAAAGAGGAAAAGGCTCAGCTCCTTAAAGTTTTTAACGAAAATGGTTATAGTACGAGTCAATGTCTAAAAGCTTTTCATAAATAAATAAATAAAATAAAATAAAATAAAATTAGAAATTAAAAAAATAAAAAATAAAAATAAAAATAAAATAAAAATAAAATAAAATAAAATAATAATAATAATAATATAAATAAATAATAAATTAAATTAAATATTTCAATTGTGTCATCATAAAGCCGACCTTTCGTGAACTCCTCATCTTTCACTATATATACCTCTATTCTTTGCCCTAATTTCTCTTCTTTTCAAAGATCTTTGGACGTCTACCCCTGATGATGGACTCACTTAGACAGTCCGAAACGTTGGGTGATTAAAAAAACTCAGTAACAGGTTATTCCTCTCTTCTATAAGCTTTTCAAAAAGCTGAAAAAGGTCCTAAGGGTAAAAATGATCCATGTGATCAATTATCTGGAGTTCACCTTCCGTTTATCCAAGGTACTACGGATAAAATTGCCAGGATTCTAAAAAAACATAATGTGTCCTCAACCTTTAAGCCTTCCCGCACCATTCGGAGTTCGCTTAGATCGGTTAAGGACTGAATTTGCCCGAAGGATAGTAAAGGTGTTTACTTGATTTCGTGCTCCTGTGGGACCCCTTATATTGGTGAAACTGGTCGATCATTTAGTCAAAGAATTCAGGAACATGTCACTGACCTTAAGCATAATAGATCACGCTCCTCTGCCTTAGCAGAGCATGCGGAGAAGACAAATCATCACATTTGCATTGAAGATGCTGAGGTTATTGCGAAGATTGACCATTTCTACCACCGCAAGTTGAGAGAAGCCCTAGAAATTGAAAAGAGGTCTGTTAACCTCAACAGAGATGATGGATGGATTGTCAGTAGATGCTGGATTCCGGCCCTTCATTCCCAATAATAATTTTTTAATGAATTTATTATTATTATTATTATTGTTGTTGTTGTTATTATTATTATTATTTATTTTTTAATATCATTATTATTATTTATTATAATTTTATTTATATTTGATTTATATTTTTTTATTTTTATTTTTATTCCTTGTTTTTTTATATTTTTCATTTTATTCATTTTTATATTTATTTATTTTTTACTTATTTTATTTATATTTTTATATTTTTATTGTATATGTTTTTTATATTTTTATTTTTATTTATTAAATATTTATTTATTTAGTTTTATTTTTATTTCTATTAATATTATTTATTTATTTTATTTTATTTTATTTATTTATTTATTTAAACTATAAATAGTATTTAATTATTTTAACATTTAATTTATTTGATATAAAAAACTAATAATAATAAAAACAAATAAATAATTATTATATAAAAAATAAATAAATATAAATATTAAATAGTTATTTTATTCTTCAAAATTATTTTTGATTAATAATTTTTATTTTTATTAAAAATAAATATAAATATATAAAATTCAGATTTTAAACATTAATCATGGGATTTATTCTTTGTTAATAAATAAACTATTGATTTGAATCAAACTAGCCGTTATTTTACAAACGGCTAGTTGGAGCTTTAAGATCTATTTAAAGGGGTTTATTGATCAGATTTTCCATCTTGTCCTGATGATGAACCACACTAGTTGGTTCGAAACGCGTCGACCAAATCTATTCTGATGTGATTTCACCGAAACACACTATTCTTAGATAGTGCAAACTTTGAAGTGTTGTCACAGTATATCGATGTTGATCCTTGTTGTTGCTGCTTGAGTCCATCCAATACTCTTCTTAACCATAATGCTTGACATCTTTCGCTGAAGTTCTTTGCTACATATTACATCCGATGATGATAGTGTCACAATAGAATTCTTCTTAGATGCCCATGCTATCACACACGAACCAAGATGGAACACATAATCGGATGTGCTCTTTCGGTCATCCAAAATTCCCGCAAAATCACTATATGTAAATCTAATCAAATATTTATTCCATAATTTATAGTTCTGCTAGGTATCTCATAATTATTTTCGAACACTCCAATGTGTGTCTTTTGGAGTCTCCATAAATCCGAAATCAAACTCACTCCTTGCATAATATCTGGTCTTGTAGTTGTGAGATACATGAGGTTTCCAACCAATATTTTCAATAGAGTTGGATTGACATCTCGCTCCTTCATCATCCTTACTTAACTTTGTACCTATTTCAAGCTGGTGTAGGTACGGGTTTGCAATTATCCATCCTGAATATTTTCAACCAATCTACGGCATATTTATTTTGGCAAATAAAAATTCCTTTTTTAGATTTCTCAACTTCAATGCCAAGAAAATATTTTATGAGACCAAGATCTGCCATCTCAAATTCTTTCATCATGGGTTGCTTTAAATTCATCTAACTCAAGATCACCTATAAAAATCATATCATCAACATATAGGAAAACAATCAAAATATGTCCATGCTCATTTACCTTTTTGTATAAGGTAGGCTCAATGTTGCTTACGCAAAATCCATTCTTAATCATGTAGCTGTTGATTCATCGATACCATGCTCTAGGTGCTTGCTTCAGTCCATAGAGCGCTTTCTTCAACTTTGTAAACTTTATTTTCTTTACCTTCAACTTCATAACCCGGAGGCTACTTGCACATAAATTTATTCTTATAGAATTCCATTCAAGAAGGCTGATTTGACATACATCCGATATACTTTCCACTTGTTACGAGCACATTTGCTAGAAGCTGCTCTTACGATATCCAATCTAGCTATTGGGGAAAATGTTTCTCCAAAGTATCTTCCCGATTGATGCGAGAATCCTTTTGCTACAAGTCTTGCTTTAAACCTATCAATCTCACCTTTCTCATTCACCTTTGTCTTGTACACCCACTACACACCAGTAAGGATTTTATCGTTTGGTAAATTAACCAAATCCCATGTATCATTATTTTCAATAGAATCCATCTCTTCATCCATGGGTTGCACCCAATTTTTCATCTATGATTGCTTCTTCAAATGAAGAAGGTTGGAATGCAAACAATGCAAAATTTGAACTAACATCCAAATCATCATAAATATCTTTTAAACTTCTCATATTTTTTCTTACCATTTCTTGATTCATTACCTAATTAGTTTGCTTGGAGAATTCCCGGTTTGTTGATCTGCTTGAAGATCCATCTTTGCCTCTGAAAATTTTGGAGTCCTTCTTTGGTGTGACTCTGTTTGGTGTCTTCTCTATTTATTTGTGTTGCTCCTTCTCTGCTACAACATCCTCTTCCATCAATGGTGCTTGTGCATCGATTGGTGTGTCTACGATCCCATTCCATGACTCTTGTTATTTGAACACAACATCTCTACTAATGATTGTTTTCTTGGTGACGAGGGGTTATACAATTTGTAATCTTTTGATTGCTCACTATAACAACAAATATGCATTTTTCACTTTGATCATCTAATTTTCTTCTTATTTTCTTAGGCACATGTGCATAGGCTACACATCCAAAAACTTCGAAATGAGATACTATTTGCATGACATACACGACCATGCTTTTTACGAGTACTCTTTTCATGACACTCTTTATAGGAGATCTATTTATCACATAAACAACACATGCAATTTCTTCTACCCAATACTCATTAGACAAGTGTCTTGATTTCAACATGCGCCTTGTCATGTTCATGATTGTGATGTTCTTTCTCTCTTCTACACCATTTTTTTCTGCGGTGTATATTTGGTTGTAAACTGTCTTCTGATTCCATGTTGTTTGCAGTACTCATGGAATGCTTTCGAATCATATTCTCCACCATGATCTGATCTCAATACCTTGATCTGTCTATCAATTTGGGTCTCTGCTAAGGCTTTGACCTTTTTGAACTTTGAAAAGGTTTCATACTTATGCTTCAAGAAGTAAACCCAATTCTTTCTGCTATAGTCATCAATAAAAGTGAGGAAGTAACAACTTCCACCAATCGATTGTGTCCTCATAGGTCCACATAAGTCTGTATGAACCAACTCAAGTGGTTTCTTTTCTCTAAATGAAACTCCTTTCAGAAAAAATTCACGGTGTTTCTTTCCCAAGATGCAACAATCACAAGTGCTAGTAGTTTCTTTGATGGGAGGTAATCCTCTGACCATCTATTTTTGCTGCAACAATGTTAAACCAGAAAAATGAAAGTGTCCAAACCGAAAGTGCCATAACCAATAATCATTAGAACATGCAGACTATAAAAAGAACTAACCCTGATCATTGTAGTTCATAATTAGAGGAAAGAGTCTATTCCTTGTCATTTGCACCTTTGCTATCATTTGCTTGCTTGGGAGTTTTTTCATAAATAACACACTCTTTCCCTTGAAAGATAACTCGATATCCTTTACGTGTCAATTGACCCACACTTATCAAATTGTGTTTGAGTCCCGGTACATAATATACCTCGATATTGTCTTTGGCTCCCCACTGCATAGTCATAATGTTGACCACTCCTTTTCCATCTACAACCACGGTCTTTTTTAGTCCCCATGTTTACCTCTGTCTTCATCGATTGATCAAAATTTGCAGCTAGATTATTTTTTTCTGTCATGTGGTTCTCGCAACCATTGTCTAATAGCCACACCTTATCAAATGGTTCATGCATGGTGTTGCATGCTAGGCACATGGAGTTAGTATTCTCTATACTAACATTAGCTCTACGATTTTCTTGATAAGCTATCTTCTTCATGCAATCACGAGAATAATGAAAAAATTTATTGCAATAATAACATTTCACCTTTGATTTTTCAAACCTCCGATTATTGTGAAAGCTTACGCTATTGCTTTGCTTCCACTTTGATGTTCATGCTCTTCTCGAGAAATCTCTCGACCACCATAGATGCCACCTCATCCTCTGCCTCTCGATCAACCTCTGCCTCGACCTCTTGAAATATAAACTTGAATTTTGAAGGAAGTTTATAAAGTGGAATCCTTATTTCTGTCTATCCTTGCCTCATGCAATAGAAATGATCCCATCAACTCATCAACTATCGGTTTTTGAAATCCTTGGCTTGTTCTATGGTTGCTACCACAACATCAAAATTCGTAGATAAATATCTAAGAACCTTCTCAATCATTGTTCGATCTTTAATATCTTCACCATATATTTTTAACTAATTTACTACGGACATTACCGAGTCATGAAAGAATCAATGTCCTTTGTCTCCTTCATCTGCGACTTTCAAAATCTCTCCTAGTATTACGCAATTTAACAATATTGACTTTGGCCATACCTTGATAGCTTGTCACCAAAGTCTTCGATGCTTCCTTTGCTGAAGACGTGATCATTATCTTCTGTAACACTTGCTCATTCCACTCCCTATTGGATAAGAAGCAATGCTTGCACATTCTTCCTCTTGTATTTCTTCCATTGTTCCCTATCTTCATTATTGAGGGCTCATTCTATCGCATCGTTACGAGGTTCTACAAACCCAAACTTGACATGATCCCAAACATCCTGCGCTTTTAACATGGTCTCCATTTTAATAGCACACACATCATAATATTTCCCAAGTAAAATAAGCAAGTTGTGGGCTGAAAACTTGATGTGGCCATCTTGCTTAAAAAAAACAAAATCTTCTACGATAAAAAAACCTAAATTTCTCTCTCTTATGAGTTTTGCAAAACTCCCTTAAAAGAAAACCCCTTTCGGTAAAAACCCTAATATATGTTTTTATACAATAATTTTAAAAAAAAATTATATATAAAAAAACATTTTTTTATACTAAGCTCTTTAAAAAAAAACTTATTAATAAAACCCTTTAAATTCAAATGCTCCTCACTTATGACTTATATAAAAATATTTGTAATAAAGCAAAAGCATAAAAAATCATTCACGATTGGGTTTTACGATTTCCCAAAAAAACAAGCACCCACGTGACTTTTTAGTATAATAAAATATGATACCTTTTTAAAAGGCTCACGCTCACGTATCGAAATTTAACTATTTCTTTGACTTTTTGTTTTTCTTAAACATGTTGTTGGCTTTTGGTCTTACCCCAGATTGCGTACCCGGTCAATATAAAAAACTATGGAATAAACCCAATATGCTTTGAAAATCTTATGTTTCATGAAAGGTGCACTGATTTTGTATTACAAAGTTGCGGACTGTGCGCGTGTTGCATTAAAAAAGTGCGGACTTGCACGATATTTAATGTTTCAACGATTTTGCATGTCGACCTTACTGCTCTTGGTATTTTTCTGCAGCTCTGCTCACCCACGAATCTTGTGATCCTTCGTCACCTACGATACCAATTTGTTGGATAGACAGAGGATATAAACACAAAAATAACACAAGTATTTCACACACAAAACACACGAGCTACAACTCTTCTAATAATAAAAAAAACTTCAATCTCACTCGGTGAATACAATGAACGTGGTGAAGGAGTATTTAACCTAACTTACTTGGCATGCACGAGACTCATCTATCGGATAAATGAACTTGCTCAACTCTAACTTAACTCACTCTCTAACTCACTCACCAAATTTATCTATCACACAACTCAACATTCACTTAATTGATTGTCTAACAATGCATGCAGAGGTAATTACATATTTTAACACTCCCCATTAATTACGAACGCTAAACTAAAACATAATTCACGACAACTCAAACATGCCTGCTTGGTATTTGTCTCAACTAGGCTTACAACACCCCCAAGTTTCTTTTGTGAAACTCAAACACATCTATTGCTAATGGCTTTGTAAATATATCATCCAATTGATCACTAGATTTACAAGGCTTCAATTGAACTTCTCCATTGCTCACAAGTTCTCTAATAAAGTGATATCTAGTATCAATATTCTTTCTCTTTTGATGAAACACACTATTCTTGGATAGTGCAATCGCTGAAGTGTTGTAACAGTATATTGTTATCGATCCTTGTTGTTTCTACTTGAGTCCATCCAAAACTCTTCTTAACCATAATGCTTGACATGCCCGGTAAAAGGAAAATACCCTCTAGTAGAGGTTATAAAGGAGGTTTTTAGTGTTATAAAATTGGCCAAAATTATCAAAAGAACATTTTATACAACATTTGTTTATGGTTACGGAGGCTTTGGCGGAGATTTTAACGAAATTTCAACACAACTAAAAAAACTGGGTGGCCGGAGGTTATTATGAATGTTTTTTTCATCGGTGCAAAACAAAGGTGTCAATGCACCGATGCGTGTCATCTAGAAGGTGGCCCGGGGCGGTCAAAGGTGTATGCACCAGGCCGTCAAGGTATAAAACCGCACCGGGGCATAGTGTTGGTGATACAACCCACAGGGCCGTTCTAATTGGTCTTGGGATTTGTGCGGTGCCCATAAGTGGTCTAAACGCACCGGTACGTCGAGTTATAGAAATGCACCGGTGCGGAGTATCCGATAAACGCACCTGTTTTTGTAATTCATATTGGTATTTGTGCGGTACCCATAGGTCATACAAATTCCCCGGTGTGTAGAGTCACATAATGCACCAGTGCGCAGTATCTCACAAACGCACCGATATTAAGAAATGGTATTGGTATTTGTGCGGTGCATATAGGTCGTAGAAATGCACCGGTGCAACGTATCCTTGTGCATACCGTTAATCGATGTGACATGCATACGATTATTTCTTTTTATATTTTTTGTAAGCCAACATCGACCTGCGACAGTGCAATTATTGTGATTTTTAAAATTCATTATTCATCAAAAGTCGACACATCTTATAACAATATTCATATTAATTAATTTTTTATTAATGCATTTGAATGTGATGTTTGGATTAATTTTTTATATCATAACATAATTAATATGATTTTTTAAAATTCATTATTCATTAAAAGACGACACATATATATCTTAAAACAATATTCATATGAAGTAAAATTTTATTAGTGCATTTGAATGCGATGTTTGGATTAATTTGTTATATCATATCATCAAATTTCACATCTCTTCATTATAATATTTAATCATCCATAAATTTAATCAGTGGTGTTACATTTCACAGCGACAATGGAGAATGCAATAGAATAAATTAAAGAATATATATATATATATATATATATATATATATATATATATATATATATATATATATATATATATAAGACAGTCTTTGTCATACAAAATGGGACATTTATTGCTATCCCTTTGTCTTTCAATTGGGACACTATGTCCATGTATTAAACAAAATGCCTGAGTTTACAGACAAATATTTCATAAAATACAACGCCTTGCTTTGATATCCAAACATAGTGATCATCGTTTTTCGCTTGAACTGTTGTCACTGCTAGAGCTACTTCCATGACTTGGGTTATTTTCAGGAATTTTTTGTTCACGGTGTTGACTGTTTTCTTGATCTTCTTTACCTTCCATCTACAAACATAAAAATAACCTATAATGTGTGTATATACATTGGTGAGAATAATGAAAATTGCAATATTAAATAATATACATCAATGTAAATAAAAAATAAATGATGTACCATAACAACAATTGACTTATGAACTATACACATTCTTTCAAAACCATGTAGTATGCCATCTTTCAAGATTTCATCTGTTGGCACAGTTACATACTTTGTTTCCTACAAGTTTTATACCCCATAACAAATCATATATTTAATATAAAATATTTTTTTGTTCTATTAATTATAGACGGAGCTAAGTAAAACAAGATTGATAGATGCTTAAAAATTTCACAATTTATTTCTGATATGCCAACATATACTCACAACCCATATTTAACCCAATGTTAATCAATTCGTCTGATGGTTCTTCTTTGTAGCACTTGTTTGAAGACATTCAATGATAATTTTTGTAAAACAACTTAAAAAATACAAAAATGAAATCTAGTTAAGTTGTTCTAAGGAAGTAACAATTACTCACAAACTTAGATATCAACCATTTTCTTCCTTGTCATCCTGTTTTATGCGCTGAATGGGTTCCATTTTCTTTTCTTTTCTGCAAGAAAATACTTAAAAATTAATATTTAAGGCTAAATTGTTTATTTTTTGTACCTAATGATCGAAAAATTCAATGATTACATAATACATTTAAAGCACATTGTTGTTGAGATGGCTCCTCCCGCGATGCAATTTTTTCCATTTCTTTGACCATCTCCTTATACACCTTTTTGGACATTCCTATTGGCATATTTTTGATATCAACTCGTTCATCTTTTGAAATTTTCATAATCTTCCTGAAAATGTAACATGACAATAAACTATTTAATTTTTATATTGATATATGAAAAGTAAAAATAACAAAGGTGATATTTATAAATCATTCTAGAAAAAAATTTGAAGGAATATTAATTTTTCATTCCTTCTTTTTTGATGTTGTACATTAAAATTTTGACATGTCTCATTGACCAATTCTTTGGAAACTCTTCCTGTAGTTTAGATAAAATTTGGTTCTTGAAATCATTGGATTGATTTTTGTATTGTAAGTGGAAAGAACGTCTATACATTCATTCCACTAGATCCCTCAAACTTTTGTAAAAGTTTTTCCCCCTTTCGTTAACCTCCAACACCATTCCAGTTGAGCTAAGGAGAAATTCATTTTCATTTGCATGTTCTATTTATTTTCTTTTCTTAGAACAAAATTCCTTTTCTGAGTTGTTGGTCCTTGTAGAACATTAAACATATGTGAATTAATATATCGTTTGACACATGTTATCTAATAATTTTAAGTATATTATTAATTGAAAATAAAAAAAGAAACTCATATTGGATCGATAGTATTTTTTCATTCCCCTGATTCATCCTTTTGCAATTTTTCCATCAAGCTTTTATGCTCTTCTGGTCCTAGATCAGAAATAATATTATCGAGCTTCGTCATTTTGTGGATCTACATGATACACAGTAAACAATACATATTAGTTAAACTTACATATAGTTCAAAAATAAAATTTTTTGTAAAGAATTTATAAAGAACTTGCCTTTTTTGCTTTTCTTGATGTGTTATCAGTATTTTTGTTACTTGATCTCTTGCCAGCCATTTATTTATCAATATGAAACTTGTACCATATCATTCATTAATATATTTTATAAATAAATTATCAACTTTTCAAGTAAAAAAAAAAAACTCAAGAAACTGGTGCGCCATTCATGGTGTACGCACCAACGTCGGTGTGTGGGTGTCTTATAAACGCACCACACAAACAGTATAATAGACCGTACAATGCTCTATGTCAACAAGAAGCACCGGTGCGTTACATGTTCACCACCGCACCGATTAAGACAAAGAAAATAATAAAAACCATCTAGTGTTAGTTTTTGTAGCATAAACGTCTCGCGCAAACAAGGGACCACCATACGGTACTCTCTGTCAACTAGGAGACCCAGTACGGTGTGTTATATGTTACATGGTGCACCGATTAACACAATAAAACATTTTTTTTGCGAAACAACATGTTCGCGGTGCACCATAATGAAATAGCGCACCAGTGCCCTATTTTACATATGGTGCATTGATTATTATTATTATTTTTTGTCGCAGTACTTCCACGGTGCGCTTGGATAATAAATTACACCAGTGCGCTAGGTTACGCAGGGTGCGCCGATAAAAAAAAAAAAATTCAAAAATTCATGCAAGGGTCGATTTGGATTGGGATCTGACTATGCAAGTCGTCTCGTGGGGAGAAGAAAAAACAGAAACAAAAATAATGTAGGGTTTAGGGTAAAAATGGTTTTTTTTTTTTTTTTTTTGGCTGAAAATGAAAAAGAAATTGAATTTTTTTTCTTACTGTGTAAAAAAAACTACAGAAAAAGTAAAATAAACAATAAACTTTAATCACGAGATCGTTTGAAATTTTATGCTACAGGGTTTGAATCACCATAGGGTTGGAATTTTAATTGTCTAAATACTTCTATTTGAACGTTTTTCACTGCTCCATAATGTTCTCATGCTCTGTTGCTCCAGGTATGTCTCCTGCAAATCTCCGGCTGAAATTTTTTGCAAAAATAGTGAAATAATGAAAAGTGTTTAGTATTTAAAAAAATGTTTTATGAAATTAGATTTTTGAAAATATTTTGCCGCCCATTTTTGAATTTACTGCTTTTTTTTCACTTAAAGAAAATAGAGTTGCACTTTTTTTATTTGTGGTTACTCGTCGCTGGTACGTCACTTAATATCACCGCACCGGTGCATCCATTTATATCACGACACCAGTGTGCACTAACAAAAACACACCAGTGCAGTGATCTGTGTATTTGCACCGATAACAAGAAGTCCATTTTTAATTCACCGAAATTACTTTTAGGTGTGTGCACCAAAATTTATTGTTGATTTTGCTCAAATGCAGGGAGAAAATATCATAATTATATCAAATGGAAAACTCTTCAAAATCCATCTCGTTCCATAATATTTCTCAAAGTCTATAGCAGAGTTCTCCCTATCCATCTTGAGACGTAATATTTACTTCATATTTTATTTATATTTTCATTATCTAATTGAATTGATGTTTTTTATCCATGTCAATCATGCACAACTTTATTAAATTTATAATGTATACAAATTTGAAGGTTCACACAGATTCAAAATCGAGTTCAGATGCACAAAATATTCAAACGTCAGTTCCAAAACGTCGAAGCTCTTATCGGGAGCAACATACCGCAAGGCATATTTGGTAGACGAAAATGGACAGCTGCTTCACCCTGCCAATTGTAAAAATATTGCATCTTCTAGCCAAAATCTTGGGACATTAATGATGGTAATAATTATAATTGTTTGGTATATTGATTAATGTAATTATTTCAACTTCAAACCAATTAATCATGCAATATTGTCAATGTGGTTACTAATTGATATCATATACTTTGTATTAATCATGTTCAAATAATTTTTTTTTAATTATTAGGATTCTAGTGATGATGAGTGACCTACCTACCATCTTCTGTTGCACGCCACAACAATGTCAAATCGAGAGAATACTGAATTAAGAGAAAAAATTGGAGAGGAATAGTACCAAGAATGGTTGAATCAACCACCGATTCAATTCCCTCTATGTCCAGATTCACTAATTAGGCATGACTACATCAATAGTAGTTCTTCATAAGATGGAAATGGAGGAAATCAAATAGAGGTTGGTATGGATGATTACTTAAGGGATATGACTACCATGGAGACAATGTTGTTAGATGCATTCCAAAACGATGATCAGCTAGGAGATGATGCTCATATCGCTGACACCTTTTTCGAAAGCCCTAAATTTGCTTCCACCACCCATCTCTTTGGACCTCGCGGTCAGTCAAAGTCTACCCAGTTGGGGAAAACGATGTTACTACACAACTTGAAAGAAAATTTTGGCTTGTCGAATGCATGTTTCTTGGAAATTTTGAGGTAAGTTACCATAAAGTCCTCCCTTATATAAATTTGAGAAATATAATCAGTACAACACAATGAATATTACCAATGGTAAATTTTATGAACGTTAATAATTATATCGGCTACATTAATGTACATTTATTAATATATTTTTCCATGATCACCAACTACAGGTTATTAAAATATAACATTCTTTCAAGTGATAATGTCTTGCCCGGTAGCTACGAAGAGGCAAAAAAATTGTTGAAAATGTTGGGTGTTGAGAACATATCATATCATGCATGTCCAAATGATTGTATTCTATATAGAGGAGAATATGCAGACAAAGAGATATGTCCAAAATGTGGGCATGATAGGTATGATAAAAAAAAAAAAAAAGGTAAATCACGTACTGGTCCTCCTTTTAAGATATTGAGGCACATGCCTATAATCCCAAGGATTCAAAGGCTCTTTCATTGAAAATAATTAACTATGTTGTGGGGATGGCATGCCTCACATAGAAGTGAGTTGGGATTTATGCGAATCCAAACTGATTCAATAGCCATGAAGCATATAGAGGATACATGGCCTGAAAAATTCAAGGATGAAGTACGAAGTCTACGACTCAGGATAGCCATGGATGGCGTCAAGCCATATTCCCTCCAAAACACCAACTATTCTGTTTGGCCTGTAGTAGTGATCAATAACAATATCCCCCCATGGTTTTCCGTGAAGAATGAACATCTTATGTTGGCTCTCATAGTCCCTGGTAGAAGACAAGTGAAGAATATGGATGTCTATTTACAACTGCTGGTAGATGAATTGAAGGAATTATGGGATGGGATAAATGTATACGATGTATCAAGACCCATTGCAGAAAATAGGAGTTTTACGTTGTATGGCATATGTGCTTACACGACACATGATTATCCAAGCTTAGGAGTTTGCTTTGGTAAATTACATGTTTAATTTATTAATTTGTTTATATACGTAACAATATTCTTTCACATATTAGTTATTTAATTCATTGTAATTGTTCTGATCTTCATGATATTCTTTAACGTGCCATCCATATTAATTGTATACAATAATCTCACAGGTCTTGTAACAAAAGGGTATTTTGGATGTAAATGTTGTGGACCTCCTCTGAAAGCTAGATGGTCCAAGGACCTACGAAATCTAGTGTATGATTGCTCCAGGGTATTCCTCCGAGAAGAACACCCTTACAGAAGAGCAGCATCCGCTTTTAATGGTAAACAAGAGAGAACCCAAAGGCCCCCAATAATGACACCAGACGAATGGCTTAGAGCATATGAGAGAAAGAAGGAGTAGGAGTTCATAGAAATGTTCGATTCAAATGGGGAGCCTATGTTCGATGATCCAAAATTCTTCGACACCTATGTTGAGAAATTTCTCATTGGGATGAAAAGGAAATCTATCTTTTATAACCTCCCATATTGGGAGCATCTTAAGATTACCCACTTATTAGATCCCATGCAAATATTTAAAAAAATTTCATCTTCTTTATGGAGGCACATATCATCTAAACAAAGTGACACTTATTACTTCAAAAAATAAAAAGAAACATTTGCCAAGAAGATTAGAAAGTATGGGATCAGAGGCAGTCATTGGTCCCTCTAAGTCATGGTTTTTCAAAGAAGGTGATGTCCCATGGATTTAAAAAAAATATGATATTTCATTGGCAAAGGAAGTTATAATGGGTGTGAGGGTGCCAACTTCATACGGGTCTTCACTACGGCGTTGCTTCACTGTGGATGACCATTTGTCGGGGTTGAAATCGCATGACCATTTGAATCTTCTAAGAGTATGTATAATGTCAAAAGCGTGATTTTATTATTTTTTATATTAATAAATTTTATCCCATGCGGGGATCATAAAACATAACTAATTTTGTATTATTGCACATGTTTATAACTTTGCAGTGTCATTATCCTTTTGTAAATAGTAAATTGTGTCAAACACTAGTGCCCTCAAGACCACAAGACGTTTTCTTTGTAGTATGTCACATTTTATCTGTTGGATCCATTAAAGGAGATTCATGTACTTTCTAGATGATGAGAATAGGTGAGATTATTTTGTATGTTTGAGAAGGAACTGCCGACGAGTTTCATGGACTTACAAGTTCATATTCTAATCCACCTAGTAGCTGAGGTTGAATTAGTTGGGGTGGTTTCTTGTCGTTGGATGTTCTTCTTAGAGAGGTACATGAAGAAATTGAAAGGTTTTATTCGACAAAGGGCAAAACTTGAGGGGTTTATGGCAGAAGGGTACATATCGTATGAGTCTTTATGTTATGCCAGTGATTACATCAATCAGATCGACAACAAACCAGGTGCTGTGATTTGGGACGATGAAATGGATGAAGACAAAAGAGAAGGGGATTTGCTCCAAACGAGTGGAAAAAAGTGCTTGATAAAGAGTAAGGGACTTATAATTTTTCAAATTTACACAAAGTAAATATTCATGTCGAACTTCGATATAATGTATAATTTGATCTCTAAGTACTATATAATGTTGGTTTGATTTCATCAGCGAATGCAGAAATTGAAACAATCAATAAATTCGTTCTTTACAATTCTGAAGTGACACAAGCATGGGTCGCATTGTGATGAAATGGGATAGTGACAGAAAAGAATTCAGACTGTTGAATGGTAGAAGTGTGCCTTATCCCGATCATTTAAAAGAAAATATGCCAAAAATATGCCCCAACAGTTGGGTTGTTGACCAAGTCAGAGAGAAATACGGTGCAACCGGTCGTTACCTGCATGCTGAAGAGGATGCGCTAAACATAGGGATTGGGTGCAGCAACTCGGTAATAAACTATTTAATTTATATGTAAATTTGAAACTTATAAGACATATATATTTCATGTTTTAATTTTTGGGTTATTATAAGTCACATGACACTATGATTTTTTTAACTTTTTTATAATAGGTGCATTTGTTCTCATCTATGTGGGCATATGGACACCATTTTCGCATAGAAAATGCCGATGCTAGAAACATCACACAAGACTGTGGAGTGGAATTTGAGTTCGATCAATCTAGTCGATCTAGCCACTGTGATCAAAACCTAGTATGAGGAACGTTAGGTTACGTTGGAAAGATACAAGAGATCATTGAAGTGGATTTCTCTTCTTTCCAATGTGTTATTTTTAGGTGCAAGTGGTGGGACACCTTTGATCGGAATAATGTAAAGGAAGATCGCAGTAGTAGGCTGATATGTATCAACTCTAGAAAGATGTGGGATGAAGCTAAGGAGCCCTATGTTTTCCCTAAACACTACAACCATGAGTTTTTTTACCCAGATGTGTTGGATAGGGATTGGTGGTTCATATTGAGACATGACCCTAGATCAAAACATATTTTTGAGAACAATAGTGTTATCATGTCATGCGAGCTGAAAGATAATGAGGGTGATCATGAGAACCGAGAGTGATACAGTACATTTGTTATTTCAGCAATATTTATAATTTTTAAGATGGGTTTTTTGAAACGTTATTATATGTATTTTGAATTGATTGGTAATTTTCATTTTGTTAATGTTAAAATCAATATTTCACTTGATAATTTTCAATTATGTTGATCTCAAAAACAATGGCGTACTATATAAAGTTCTTTTTTTTTTATGTAAGATCATAATAAAATAATGATAATTCTAAAGGACATGAATTTATTTGCATTAATTTCTAAACTTTATTATGTTACAATAATTCATATTATTCTAGATTTATTATTTTACAATTATTTAAAATTTTACAAATTTAAAAATTTTAATAAAATCATTTCACATTAATACAATTAAAATTTTCACATTAATAAAATTAAAATTTTACAAATATTTTACATACAGTTACAATTACAATTAAAATTACAATTAAAATTACAATTAGAATTAGAATTAGAATTACAATTACAATTTTACAGTTTCACATACAATTACAATTTTACAATGTTACATATATACAATTACAATTACAATAATTTCACAATAAATTAAATATTACAATTAAAATTAAAATTTTACAAATATTTTACATACAATTACAATTAAAATTACAATTAATACAAATACAATTACAATTTTAGAATTTTACATACAATTAGAATTACAAATATTACAATTTTACAATATCATGATCATTTACTATTAAATTAATTAATAAACATCACGTTCATGATAACCATCGTATAAACATCATATTTGACTAAAAAACACATTCAAATTCGCTAACATCATCGTAATCATGATCATCTAACAAAACACAATTAACATTATATAACATCATCACAACAAAAACATCATATATACATCCCTGCATGTGAAATAACTGCTATCACATACACATCTATCTGCAAGCTACACATTAAATGAACATATTTAACATGACCTAACAATATACACATCATGATGATCACCAACATGTAAATTAAGTACAACTGCAACATGAACATAAAATACATGGACCATATATATATAATTGAATAATGTCAAAAATATACAACTGTAATATAAATGTCATGGATCAACTGGTGGTACAACATCAATAGCAATACTAATAGATGTCTACTCAGTCAATAGTGTAGCCTTGACGGTCGATGGTCCAGCCTGCTCTCCATGATAATTGTTGCTAGATGCTAGTGGAGGCTGCTCATCTAGTGTGGCGCGAGGTGAACGATCATCATATGATGAGTCGTTGCTTGTGGACTGGCGATTACATGCCGCGTCTTGACCACGCCTATAACATGCAACAGTCCTCCTTAGCCACGTAACTAAGGTCGTAGCTCCTACGACATGCCGCATCAGGTTGTACATGTCATGCGGCATGCCTCTCCACATATGTAACAGCCTACCATTGGCCTGTATGTCTCTCATATTATTGGGCCTGCTGCCCACCTCAAAAATCAATGTAGTGAGTTGGTCGCCCAACACCATTCTGTATTTTCTATCAAGCCGATCGTGCCTAGCAAAAGGCGGTACCGGCACACCAGCAGCAGCAGGTCTCTCTGCACCGGCCTCCTGATGATCCTCGACATCTGGCATACCCTGATCGTCATCAGGATCCACACTTGGATCATTTGGTGGTGCTGGCATGTCCTCGACATCAAAAGACCTAATGTCTGCAAAATATATAAAATTACACAACAATAATTAGACAATTTCATTACACAATTTAATAAAAACAAGTTCAAGAACATGTTAGAATAAATTTAAATAAAATAGTAATATTACCTTTATCATCTGTGAAGAGAATGTTGGCACACCCTTTCCAATCTAAACCAGCGTAAAGACAGGGGACAATAATGAAGGTATTCTCGTCAACACTGGCTAGCAAATATAGTGCATCATGCGATATCCTCGCTGGAAACACAATCTCGCCCCTCTTGGGCATCATCTGTCCGCACATGTGCATACATGCCTCCAACATCAGCCTACGAGGTTGTCGAACAAAAGTAGGCCTCATCTCTGGAAACCTCTCAAAAAATAAAAATAAAAGCTCTGAAGCAAAAGGGAAGTTCACCTGCCTTGTGCATGAGCACGATATCTATCTAAGGCTGTACATAACTACCGCAAAAAAATGGCAGACCACCTGACAAGTCGTGGCTCTTGTACTAAATAATAAACATAATATAGAAGCAAGAAACTAATGTGTTTCCCGCCACTGGTGTTGTGTGAAATGGTTGAAATCAGAAGTGAGAGACACCTCACCTCTTGACTACCAAATGCACCAATATGTAACTGACCTCAGGAGACCTAAAAATTTGAAGAAGACAGTATATCTGCGCTAATGTATCTCTCGAAGTACACCAACTGACTCCCTGTTGCATAGCCAATTGGAACCTCTGGGAAAAAGGGAAAATCCACCCCTCTCCTCGATAGCCCTATAATGAAATATATGTCCTCCTCAGTGGGTGTGTACCACTGGTTAGGACTAACCCAGAAAGCCTGTAGGTGGGCATTCCACTTGCGGATAAGATATCTCAAAAACAAACCATGGCCCTTTAGGGAAGTAGCCTCCTCATAAAACTTGAGGAGGCCTACCTTCCTTAGGAGCCCCTAGGTAGCTGTTGTAATAGGGCGAGGGTACGCATCTCTCTCCCTCTCTTGTGCCTCCCACATGCAAACCATGTTATACTGGTCTGCCTGTTGTTGTTGTTGTTCCCCCTCTTCTCTCCTTTTATGTCTCTAAAATATTGACATGTTAAATACAATTGTTTATTAAATGAGACAAGTATTTAGGAATATACATATATAATTTTTTTTTGAAAAAAACAAAAACAAAACCGTCAGATCGCCACAAAAAATAGGCATGCACCGGTTCTGGTGCATTTTTTTTTTGTCGCGCATCGGTGGTGGTGCACTAGATGATATTCAACACATCAGCAACGGTGCACCTGAAAATTTTCAGCGCACCATTGACTAAGTACGGTGTCAGGAGTGCGGTGCACTAACTAAACTCTATGCCCTGGGGTGTATAGTTCGGTCAGCGCACCGACCTCCTGAAATTATTACATAGTCAACGGTGTGGTATTTTACCAGGCCGCACCGTTGACCCTGTCGAAATGTGGAATGCGGTGCGCTGACAAAAATAACCACCCTAGGGTGGATATTTAAGTCAACGCACCGCATTGCCGCTATTCCACATGGTCAACGGTGCGGTTGGGTAACCGATCGCACCACCCTTTTTTTAAAATTTTAAAATAACACGGTGCGCCTTTCGGTACCGCCCTGGAACCGGTGCGGATACCGTTAGCACCGGTTTCGGTGCAACCTATAAATTTATAGGAAACACCACAAACTGATGCGAGCCGAACGGCTGAAGCGCACCGCGTGACAATTTTATTTTTTCTTTTAAATGGTTAATTTTAAGGTTATTTGAAATTCTAATCCGTTAAAAGGCTTAATTATGGAAAAATAATAAAAATACCTCTACATTTGGCCGTCGAGGAGGCATATTGGCTGTAGAATTTCCAAAATAAAATTTTCCCACCGTTTTGCAAAATTCAAGCTAGAGATTGGTGGGAAATGCACAGAAGTAGTGCATGCAATGGGTGCAATAGGAGCACTGATGTCAGGGCGGCTCAGAGAAGGATAAATTGCACCAATGCTTGAGAGCTCTCGAGCACTGAGAAAAGTGAAAAATGTGATTTTTTGGCCGTAATTTTTTATTTATTTAACCTTGTTTCGGTGCGCGGGGTTCTATAGGTGCACCGGTGCAATTGATTAAGACTGCACCGGGTGGTTTATGTTTTGGCACTGTGTTTTATGACGCACCATTGCGAAAGAGTTGTAAATCACCGGTGTGTTACAGTAATAAGATGCACCGGGCGGATGTGTACAGAGCGCACGGTGTCCGGTGTGCCAATGTTTTTTGCGCACCGGTGCATTCTCTTGTTGAACGCACCGGTGCGGTTTATGATGATAAGTGCACCGGACGAAAAACATCCGTAAAAACCTCCACCTGCCAACCTCCTCTAGTAACCTCCACTAGAAACAAATGTTCGGGGTATTTTTATAAGGGGTTCCTCAAAAACATCCGCTAGAGTGTCTTTTCCTTGTAGTGCGCCGCTGAAGTTGTTGCTACATATTCAGATTCTACTGATGATATTGTCACAATAGTTTGCTTCTTAGATTCCCATGCTATCACAACTGAACCAAGATGGAACACATAACTGGATGTGCTCTTCTGATCATCCAAAATTCCTACAAAATCACTATCTGTAAATCCAATCAAATCTTTCTTTTCTATACTTGCATACATTATGCCATAATCTCTAGTTCCTGCTATGTATCTCATAATTCTTTTTCTAACACTCCAATGTGTGTCTTTTGGAGTCTCCATAAATTTGGAAATCAAACTCACTCCTTGAATAATATTTTGTCTTGTAGCTGTGAGATACATGAGGTTGCCAACCAATTTTTTGAATAGAGTTGGATTGGCATCTGCTCCTTCATCATCCTTACTTAACTTTGTACCTGTTGCAACTGGTGTAGGTACAGGTTTGCAATTATCCATCCTGAATCTTTCAAAAAATATTTTCCATATTTATTTTGGCAAATAAAAATTCCTTTTTCAGATTGCTCAACTTCAATGCCAAGAAAATATTTCGTGAGACCAAGATCTGTCATCTCAAATTCTTTCATCATGGATGCTTTAAATTCATCTAACTCAAGATCACCTGTAAAAATAATATCATGAACATATAGGAAAACATTCAAAATCTATCCATGCTCATTTAACTTTGTGTATAAGGTAGGCTCAATGCTACTTCTGCAAAATCCATTCTT
Organism: Pinus albicaulis; assembly: GCA_034641835.2. Taxonomy (NCBI): domain Eukaryota; kingdom Viridiplantae; phylum Streptophyta; class Pinopsida; order Pinales; family Pinaceae; genus Pinus; species Pinus albicaulis. The sequence continues at coordinate 952,358,474 of CM076576.1, read as the reverse complement.
AATCATATAACTATCGATTCTGCTATACCATGCTCTAGGTGCTTGTTTCAGTCCATAGAGCACTTTGTTCAACCTGTAAACTTTATCTTCTTTACCTTCAACTTCATAACCTGGAGGTTGCTGCACATAAATTTCTTCTTCTAGAATTCCATTCAAGAAGGATGATTTGACATCCATCTTATATACTTTCTACTTTTTCTGAGTTGTTGTCGCTAGAACTGTTCTTACAGTATCTAATCTGGCTACTTGAGAAAATGTTTCCCCAAAGTCTATTCCCGGTTGTTGCGAGAATCCTTTTGATACAAGTCTTGCTTTAAATATGTCAATATCACCTTTGTCATTCACCTTTTTCTTTTACACCCACTTCACACCAATGAGGTTTTTATTGTTTGGTAAATTAACCAAATCCCATGTATCATTCTCTTCAATAGAATCCATCGCTTCATCCATGGCTTGCACCCAATTTTCATCTCTGATTGCTTATTCAAATGAAGAAGGTTTGAATGCCAACAATGCAAAATTTGAACTAACATCCAAATCATCATGAATATATTTTAAACTTCTCATATTTTTCTTACCATTGCTTGATTGGATGCGTGGAGAATTATGGCCTGTTGATCTTCTTTAAGTTCCATGTTGCTCAAAAAATCTTGGAGTCCTTTCTAATGTGACTCTATTTGGTGTCTTCTCTATTGATATTTGTTGCTCCTTCTCTAATACATCATCCTCTTTAATCAATAGTGCTTGTGCATTGGTTGGTGTGTCTACAGTCCCATTCCATGACTCTTGTCCTTTGAACACAACATCTCTACTAAAGATTGTCTTCTTGGTGACCGGGTTATAAAATTTTTAAGCTTTTGACTGCTCATTATAACTAGTAAATATGCATTTTTCACTTTGATCATATAATTTTCCTCTTATTTTCTTAGGCAAGTGTGCATAGGCTACACATCCTAAAAATCTGAAATGAGATACACTGCATGACATACCTGACCATGCTTCTTCTGGTACTCTATTCATCACACTCTTTGTAGGAGAACTTTTTATCACATAAACATAACATGCAACTGCTTCTGCCCAATACCTATTAGACAAGTGTCTTTATTTCAACATGCTCCTTGTCATGTTCATGATTGTTCTGTTCTTTCTCTCTACTACACCATTATGTTGCGGTGTGTATTTGGTTGTAAACTGTCTTTTGATTCCATGTTGTTTGCAGTACTCATGGAATGCTTTCGAATGATATTATCCACCACGATCTGATCTCAATACCTTGATCTATCGATCACTTTGGTTCTTTGCTAAGGCTTTGAACTCTTTGAACTTTGCAAAGGTTTCAGACTTCTGCTTCAAGAAGTAAACCAAAGCCTTTATACTATAGTCATCAATAAAAGTGAGTAAGTAACAAAGAACTTACAATCTCAACGAGTTGCGGCTCTTCTATTAATCAACGAACTTCAATCTCACTCAATGAATACAATGAACCCAGTGAAGGGTATTTAACCTAACTTACTTGACATGCACACACTCATCTATCACATAATTGAACTTTCTCAACTCTCACTTAACTCACTCTCTAACTCACTCAACAAATTTATCTATCACACAACTCAACACTCACTTAACTGATTGTCTAACAATGCATGCGAGAGGTAATTACATATTTTAACACTCTCCCTTAATTATGAATGTTAAACTAAAACATAACTCATGACAAATCAAACATTCCTGCTAGTCTTTGTCTCAGCTCCTTACAACACCCAAGTTTATTTTGTGAAAATAAAACACATCTATTGCTAATGGCTTTGTAAATATATCAGCCAATTGATCACTAGATTTACAAGGCTTCAATTGAACTTCTCCATTGCTCACAAGTTCTCGAATAAAGTGATATCTAGTATCAATATGCTTTCTCTTTTGATGAAACACACTATTCTTGGATAGTGCAATTGATGAAGTGTTGTCACAATATATCATTTTTTATCCTTGTTGTTGCTGCTTGAGTCCATCCAATACTCTTCTTAACCATACTGCTTGACATGCTCCTGAAGTTGTTGCTACATATTCTACTTTTGCTGATGATAGTGTCATAATAGGTTGCTTCTTAGATGCCCCTTATATCACACCTGAACCAAGATGGAACACATAACCAGATATGCTCTTCCGATCATCCAAACATCCTAAAAAATCATTATCCATAAATCCAATCAAATATTTATTTTCTGTACTTGCATACATTATGCCATAATCTCTAGTTTCAGCTATGTATCTCATAATTCTTTTTCCAACACTCCAATGTGTGTCTTTTGGAGTCTCCATAAATCTGGAAATCAAACTCACTCCTTGCATAATATCTGGTCTTGTAGATGTGAGATACATGAGGCTGCCAACAAATCTTTTGAATAGAGTTGGATTGACATCTGCTCCTTCATCATCCTTACTTAACTTTGTACCTGTTGCAACTGGTGTAGGTATATGTTCACAATTATCCATCATGAATATTTTCAACAAATCTCTAGCATATTTATTTTGGCAAATAAAAATTCCCTTTTCATATTTCTCAACTTCAATGCCAAGAAAATATTTCATGAGACCAAGATTTGTCATCTTAAATTCTTTCATCATGGCTGCTTTAAATTCATCTAACTCAAGATCACCTGGAAAAATAATATCATCAACATATAGGCAAACAATCAAAATCTTTACATGCTCATTTACCTTTGTGTATAAGGTAGGCTCAATGCTACTTCTGCAAAATCCAATCTTAATCATGTAATTTTCAATTCTGCTATACCATGCTTTAGGTGTTTGCTTCAGTACATAGAGCACTTTCTTCAACCTGTAAAATTTATCTTCTTTACCTTCAACTTCATAACCTGGAGGCTGCTACACATAAATTTCTTCTTCTATAATTCCATTCAAGAAGACTGATTTGACATCCATATGATATAATTTCCACTTGGTCTAAGTTGCTGCCGCTAGAACTTCTCTTACAGTATCCAATCTGGCTATGGGAGAAAATGTTTCCCTAAAGTCTATTCCCGGTTGCTACGAAAATCCTTTTGCTACAAGTCTTGCTTTAAATATTTCAATCTCACCTTTCTCATTCACGTTTGTCTTGTACACCCACTTCACGCCAATGAGGTTTTTATCGTTTGGTAAATTAACCAAATCCCATGTATCATTTTTTTCAATAGAATCCATCTCTTCATCCATGGCTTGCACCCAATTTTCATCTCTGATTGCTTCTTCAAACGAAGAATGTTGGAATGCCAACACTACAAAATTTGAACTAACATCCAAATCATCATAAATATCTTTTAAAATTCTCATATTTTTTTTACCATTGCTTGATTCATTACCTGATTGGCTGCTTGGAGAATTCTGGTCTATTGATCTGCTTGAAGATCCATGTTGCTCTAAAAATCTTGGAGTCCTTACTGGTGTGACTCTGTTTGATGTCTTATCTATTGATTTGTGCTGCTAATTCTCTGCTACATCATCCTCTTCCATCAATGGTGCTTGTGCAGCGGTTGGTGTGTCTAGAATCCCATTCCATGACTCTTGTTCTTTGAACACAACATCTCTACTAATGATTGTCTTCTTGGTGATAGTGTTATACAATTTGTAAGCTTTTGACTGCTCACTATAACCAGTAAATATGAATTTTTCACTTTGATCATCTAATTTTTCTCTTATTTTCTTAGGAACCTGTGCATAGGCTACACATCCAAAAACTTTGAAATGAGATACACTGCATGAAAACCTGACCATGCTTCTTCTAATACTATGTTCATCACACTCTTTTTAAGAGATCTGTTTATCACATAAACATTGGCATGCAACTGCTTCTGCCCAGTACTCATTAGACAAGTGTCTTGCTTTCAACATGTTCCTTGTCATGTTCATGATTGTTCTGTTCTTTCTCTCTGCTACACCATTCTGCTGCGGTGTGTATCTGGTTGTAAACTGTCTTCTGATTCCATGTTGTTTGTAGTACTCATGGAATGCTTTCGAATCATATTCTCCACCATGATATGATCTCAATAACTTGATCTGTCGATCACTTTGGTTCTCTGGTAAGGCTTTGGACTCTTTGAACTTTGCAAAGCTTTCAGGCTTTTTCTTCAAGAAGTAAACCCAAGTCTTTCTGCTATATTTCTCAAGAAAAGTGAGGAAGTAACAACTTCCACCAATCGACTGTGTCATCATAGTTCCACACAAGTCTGTATGCACCAACTCAAGTGGTTTCTTTGCTTTATATAAAACTCCTTTCGGAAAAATTTCACGGTGTTTCTTTCCCAAGATGCAACACTCACAAGTGCTAGCAGGTTCTTTGATGGGAGGTAATCCTCTGACATCTGTTTCTGCTGCAACAATCTTAAACTAGAAAAATGCAAGTGTCTAAAGTGAAAGTTCCATAACCAGTATTCATTAGAACATGCAACTGTAAAAGAAATAACTTTATCATTACAGTTCATAATTAGAGGAAAGAGTCTGTTCCTCATCATCTGCACCTTTGATATCAACTGCTTTCTTGGGAGTTTGTCATAAATAACACACTCTTTCCCTTTAAAGATAACTCTGTATCCTTTCTGTGTCAATTGACCAACACTTATCAAATTGTGTTTGCATCCAGGTACATAATATACCTCTGATATTGTCTTTGTATCCCCATGCTTGGTCATAATGTTTACCACTCCTTTGCCATCTACAACCACAGTCTTTTCAGTCCCCAAATTTGCCTCTGTCTTCATGGATTGATCCAAATTTGCAACCAAATTCTTGTTGCCTGTCATGTGGTTACAAAAAACACTGTCTAATAGACACACCTTATCAGACAGTTCATGAATGGTTTTGCATGATAGCAACATGGAGTTAGTATTCTCTGTACTAACATTAGCTCTCTGATTTCCTTGATCAGCTATCTTCTTCCTGCAATCACGAGCATAATGACCAAATTTATTGCAATAATAATATTTCACCTTTGATTATTGTGAAAGCTTCTGCTGATGCTGCTTCCACTTTGATGTTCATGCTCTTCTCGCCCATCTCTCTGACCACCATAGTTGTCGCCTCATCCTCTGCCTCTCGATCAACCTCTGCGTCGACCTCTTGAAATATAAACTTGAATTTTGAAGGCAATTTCTAAAGTGGAATCCTTATTTCTTTCTATCCTTGCCTCATGCGATAGAAGTGATCCCATCAACTCATCAACTCTCAGTTTTTCCAAATCCTTGGCTTCTTCTATGGCTGCTACCACAACATCAAACTTGAGAGATAAAGATGTAAGAACATTCTCAATCACTGTTCGATATTTAATATCTTCACCATATATTTTTAACTAATTTACTACAGACAGGACCTGATTCATGAAAGAATCGATGTCTTCTATCTCCTTCATCTGCAGAATTTCAAAATCTCTCTTAGTATTTTGCAATTTAACAATATTGAATTTGGCCATACCTTGATAGATTGTCGCCAAAGGTTCTCGTGCTTCCTTTGCTGAAGACGTGTCATTATCTTCTGGAACACTTCTCGGTCCACTCCCTACTGGATAAGAAGAAATTCTTGTGCATTCTTCCTCTTGTCTTTCTTCCATTGTTCCTTGTCTGCATTACTGAGGGTTCGTTCTTCTACGTCATTTTGAGGTTCTGCAAAACCAAACTTGACATGATCCCAAACATCATGCACTTTTACCATGGTCTCCACTTTAATAGCCCACACATCACAATATTTCCCAGTAAAATAAGGAAGTTGTGGTTGAAAAATTGATTTGGCCATCTTGCTTCCAAAAAAATATATTCTCTTATAAAAAACCTATATTTCTCTCTTTTATGAGTTTTGAAAAACTCCTTTAAAAGAAAACCCCTTTCATTAAAAACACTAATATATATTTTTATATAATAATTTAAAAAAAAATTATATGTATAAAATATTTTTTATAGTAAGCTCTATTAAAAAAAACTTATCAATAAAACCCTTTAAATTCAAATGCTCCTCACTTATGAGTTTTATATAAATCTTTGTAATAAAGAAAAAGCATAAAACTCATGCACGATTGGGTTTAACGATTTCCCAAAAACAAGCACCCACGTGACTTTTTAATATAATAAAATATGATACCTTTTCAAAAGGATCACGCTCATGTATCAAAATTCAACCGTTTCTTTGACTTTTTTTTCTTAAACACGTTGACGGCTTTTGGTCTTACCCCGATTGTGCACCCGGTCAATACAAAATACTGCAAAATAAACCCAATATGATAAAAATCTTAAGTTTCACGAAAGGTGCGTAGTTTTTGTATTACAAAGTTGCGGACCTACGCACATGTTGCATTAAAAAAGAGCGGACCTGCACGCTCTTTAATGGTTCAACGATTTTGCAAAAAATTAAAAAAAAAAAAAATCTGGCCTTCTGCTCTTGGCCTTTTTTCTCTGGCTCTGCTTATCCACGGATCTTGTGATCCTTCCTCACATTTGATACCAATTTTTTGGATAGACAAGGGATATAAACACAAATAACACAAGTATTTCACACATGAAACACACGAGCTATGGCTCTTCTATTAATCAACGAACTTCAATCTCACTAAATGAATACAATGAACCTGATGAAGGGTATTTAACCTAACTTACTTGACATGCACACACTCATATATCACATAACTGAACTTGCTCAACCCTCACTTAACTCACTGTCTAACTCGCTCACCAAATTTATCTATCACACAACTCAACACTCACTTAATTGATTGTCTAAAAATGCATGCGAGAGGTAATTTCATATTTTAACACTCCCCCTTAATTACAAATGCTAAAATAAAACATAATTCATGACAACTCAAACATGCATGCTCATCTTTGTCTCAGCTAGCCTTACAACACCCAATTTTCTTTCGTGAAATTCAAACACATCTATTTCTAATGGCTTTGTAAATATATCAGCCAATTGATCACTATGTTTACAAGGCTTCAAGTGAACTTCTCCATTGCTCACAAGTTCTCGAATAAAGTGATATCTAGTATCAATATGCTTGCTCTTTTGATGAAACACACAATTCTTGGATAGTGCAATCGCTGAAGTGTTGTCACAGTATATCACTAGTGATCCTTGTTGTTTTTTCTTGAGTCCATCCAATACACTTCTTAACCATACTGCTTGACATGTTGCTGAAGTTGTTGCTATGTATTCTGCTTCTCCTGATGATAGTGTCACAATAGTTTGTTTCTTAGAAGCCCATGCTATCACACCTGAACCAAGATGGAACACATAATCGGATGTGCTCTTCCGATCATCCAAATTTCCTGCAAAATCACTATCTGTGAATCCAATCGAATATTTATTTTCTGTACTTGCATACATTATGCCATAATCTCTAGATTCTTCTATGTATCTCATAATTCTTTTTGCAACACTCCACTGTGTGTCTTTTAGAGTCTCCATAAATCTGGAAATCAAACTCACTCCTTTCATAATATCTGGTCTTGTAGCTGTGAGATACATGAGGCTGCTAACCAATATTTTGAATAGAGTTGGATTGGCATCTATTGCTTCATCTTCCTTACTTAAATTTGTACCCGTTGCAACTGTTGTAGGTACATGTTTGCAATTATCCATCTTGAATATTTTCAACAAATCTCTGGCATATTTATTTTGGAAAAAAAAAATTCCTTTTTCAGATTCCAATGCCAAGAAAATATTTCATGAGACCAAGATCTGTCATCACAAATTATTTTATCATGGTTGCTTTAAATTCGTCTAACTCAAGATCACCTTAAAAAATCGTATCATCAACATATAGGAAAACAATCAAAATATGTCCATGCTCATTTACCTTTGTATATAAGGTAGGCTCAATGTTGCTTCTGCAAAATCCATTCTTAATCATGTAACTGTCGATTCTGCTATACCATGCCCTAAGTGCTTGCTTCAGTCCATAGAGTGCTTTCTTATACCTGTAAACTTTATCTTCTTTACCTTCAACTTCATAACCTAGAGGTTGTTGCACATATATTTCTTCTTCTAGAATATCATTCAAGAAGGCTGATTTGACATCCATCTGATATACTTTCCACTTGTTCTGAGTAGCTTTCGCTAGAACTTCTCTTACAGTATCCAATCCGGCTACTGGAGACAATGTTTCCCCAAATTTTATTCTAGGTTGCTATGAGAATCCTTTTGCTACAAGTCTTGCTTTAAATCTGTCAATCTCACCTTTCTCATTCACCTTTGTCTTGTACACCCACTTAACACCAATGAGGTTTTTATCATTTGGTAAATTAACCAAATCCCATGTATCATTATTTTCAATATAATCCATCTCTTCATCCATGGCTTGCACCCAATTTTCATCTCTGATTGATTCTTCAAACGAAGAAGGGTGGAATGCCAAAAATGCAAAATTTGAACTAACATCCAAATCATCATAAATATCTTTTAAACTTCTCATATTTTTCTTACCATTGCTTGATTCATTACCAAATTGGCTGCTTGGAGAATTATGGTTTTTTGATCTGCTTGAAGATCCATGCTGCTCTAAAAATCTTGGAGACCTTGCTGGTGTGACTCTGTTTGGTGTCTTCTATATTGATTCGTGTTGCTCCTTATTTGATACATCATCCTCTTCCATCAATGGTGCTTATGCATCGGTTGGTGTGTCTACAGTCCCATTCCATGACTCTTGCTCTTTAAACACAACATATCTACTAATGATTGTCTTTTTGGTGACAAGGTTATACAATTTGTAAGCTTTTGATTGCTCACTATAACTAGTAAATATGCATTTTTCACTTTGATAATCTAATTTTCCTCTTATTTTCTTAGGAAAATGTGCATAGGCTACACATCCAAAAACTCTGAAATGAAATACACTGCATGACATATCTGACCATTCTTCTTCTGGTACTCTGTTCATCTCACTCTTTGTAGGAGATCTGTTTATCACATAAACAACACATGCAACTTCTTCTGCCCAATACTCATTAGAAAAGTGTCTTTCTTTCAACATGCTCCTTGTCATGTTCATGATTGTTCTATTATTTATCTCTGCTACACCATTCTGTTGTGGTGTGTATCTAGTTGTAAACTGTATTTTGATTCCATGTTGTTTGCAGTACTCATGGAATGCTTTCGAATAATATTCTCCACCATGATCTGATCTCAATACCTTGATTTTTCAATCACCTTGGTTCTCTGCTAAGGCTTTGAACTCTTTGAACTTTGCAAAGGTCTCAGAATTTTGCTTCAAGAAGTAAACCCAAGTATTTTTTGATATAGTCATCAATAAAAAGGAGGAAGTAAGAACTTCCACTAATTGACTGTGTCCTCATAGGTCCACACAAGTCTGTATGCACCAAATCAAGTGGTTTCTTTGCTCTGTATGAAACTCCTTTCGGAAAAAATTCATGGGGTTTCTTTCCCAAGATGAAACACTCACAAGTGCTATCAGGTTCTTTGAAGGGAGGTAATCCTCTGTTTCTGCTGCAACAATATTAAACTGGAAAAATGCAAGTGTCAAAACCGAAAGTGCCATAACCAGTAATCATCTGAACATGAAATTGTAAAATAACTAACCTGATCATTGCAGTCCATAATTAGAGGAAAGAGTTTGTTCCTCTTCATCTGCACCTTTGATATCAGTTTCTTGCTTGGGAGTTTGTCATAAATAACACACTCTTGCCCTTGAAAGATAACTCTGTATCCTTTCTATGTCAATTGACCAACACTTATCAAATTGTGTTTGAGTCCAGGTACATAATATATGTCTGATATTGTCTTTGGCTCCACCTACTACAACCACAGTCTTTTCAGTTCCCAGCTTTACCTCTATCTTCACTGATTGACCCAAATTTTCAATGAAATTATTGTTGCCTGTCATGTGGTTACTGCAACCACTGTATAATAGCCACACCTTATAAGACGGTTCATGAATGGTGTTTCATGCTAGGAACATGGAGTTAGTATTCATTTTACTAACATTAGCTCTCTGATTTCCTTTATCAACTATCTTCTTCCTGTAATCACGAGCATGATGAAAAAATTTATTGCAATAATAACCTTTCACCTTTGATTTTTCAAACCTTTTATTATTGTGAAAGCTTATGTTGCTGCTACTTCGACTTTGATCTTCATGCTCTTCTCGGCCATCTCTTTGACTACCATAGCTATCGCCTCGTCCTCTGCCTCTCGATCGACCTCTGCCTCGACCTCTTGAAATATAAAGTTGACTTTTGAAGGCAATTTCTAAATTGGAATCCTTATTTCTATCTATCCTTGCCTCATGCAATAGAAGTGATCCCATCAACCCATCAACTATTAGTTTTTCCAAATCCTTGGCTTCTTCTATGGCTGCTACCACAACATAAAACTTGGTAGATAAAGATCTAAGAACCTTCTCAATCACTGTTCGATATTTAATATCTTCACCATATATTTTAACTGATTTACTACAGACATGACTCGATTCATGAAAGAATCGATGTCCTCCGTCTCCTTCATCTGCGGAATTTCAAAATATCTCCTAGTATTCTGCAATTTAACAATATTGACTTTGGCCATACGAAGATAGCTTGTCACCAAAGTTTCCCATGCTTCCTTTGTTGAAGGCGTGATCATTATCTTCTGGAAAACAAGTCGGTCCACTCCCTACTGGATAAGAAGCAATTCTTGTGCATTCTTCCTCTTGTCTTTCTTCCATTGTTCCCTGTCTACATTAATGAGGGCTCGTTCTTCTACATCGTTTTGAGGTTCTGGAAACCCAAACTTGACATGATCCCAAAATTCATTCGCTTTTAACATGGTCTCCATTTTAATAGCCCACACATCATAATCTTTCCCAGTAAATGAAGGAAGTTGTGGCTGAAAACTTGATGTGGCCATCTTGCTTCAGAAAAAAATTCTTCTCTGATAAAAAACCTAAATTTCTCTCTTTTATGAGTTTTGCAAAACTTCTTTAAAAGAAAACCCCTTTCAGTAAAAACCCTAATATATGTTTTTATATAATAAATTAAAAAAAAAATTATATATAAAATTATTTTTTATAATAAGCTCTTTAAAAAAAACTTATTAATAAAAATATGATACCTTTTCAAAAGGATCACACTTACGTATCAGAATTCAACCGTTTCTTTGAATTTTGTTTTTCTTAAACACGTTGTCGGATTTTGGTCTTACCCCGATTGCGCACCTGGTTAATACAAAAAACTGCGGAATAAAACCGGTATGCTGAAAATATTAAGTTTCACAAAAGGTGCGTAGTTTTTGTATTACAAAGTTGCGGACCTACACGCATGTTGCATTAAAAAAGTGCGGACCTGCACGCTCTTTAATGGCTCAACGATTTTGCAAAAAAAATAAAATAAAAAAATTTCGGCCTTCTGCTCTTGGCCTTTTTTCTCTGGCTATGCTCGCCCATGGATCTTGTGATCCTTCCTCACCTATGATACCAATTTGTTGGATAGACAGAGGATATGAACACAAAATAACACAAGTATTTCACACAAGAAACACACGAGTTGCGAATCTTCTATTAATTAACGAACTTCAATCTCACTCAATGAATACAATAAACCTGGTGATGGGTATTTAACCTAACTTACTTGACATGCACACACTCATATATCACATAACTGAACTTTCTCAACTCTCACTTAACTCACTCACTAACTCACTCACCAAATTTATCTATCACACATCTCAACACTCACTTAACTGACTGTCTAACAATGCATGTGGGATGTAATCACATATTTTAACACCCCCCCCCCCCAATTAAGATCGCTAAACTAAAACATAACTCATGACAACTCAAAAATTCCTACTGGTCTTTGTCTCAGCTAGGCTTACAAGACCCAAGTTTCTTTTGTGAAACTCAAATACATCTATTGCTAATGGCTTTGTAAATATATTAGCCAATTGATCACTATATTTACAAGGCTTCAAGTGAACTTTTCCATTGCTCACAAGTTCTCGAATAAAGTGATATATAGTATCAATATGCTTGCTCTTTTTATGAAACACACTATTCTTGGATAGTGCAATAGCTGAAGTGTTGTCACACTATATCATTGTTGATCCTTGTTGTTATTGCTTGAGTCCATCCAATACTCTTCTTAACCATATTGCTTGACATGCTGTTGAAGTTGCTACTACATATTCTGCTTCTGCTGATGTTAGTGTCACAATAGGGTGCTTGTTAGATTCCCATGCTATCACACTTGAACCAAGATAGAACACATAACCGGATGTGCTCTTCCGATCATCCAAACTTCCTGCAAAATCACTATTTGTAAATCCAATAAAATATTTCTTTTCTGTACTTGCATACATTATGCCATAATCTCTAGTTCCTGTTATGTATCTCATAATTATTTTTCCAACACTCCAATTTTTATCTTTTGGAACCTCCATAAATCTAGAAATCAAACTCACTCCTTGCTTATTATATGGTCTTGTAGCTGTGAGATACATGAGGCTAACAACCAATATTTTGAATAGAGTTGGATTGACATTTTCTCCTTCATCATCCTTACTTAACTTTATTTTTGGCCTGGCCCAGTGTGGGTACGGGTTGCAATTATCATCACAGATCTTTCAACCCAAATCTAAAGCTTTATTTATTTTGACAAATAAAACTCCTTCTTCTTTTTCTTTCTTCTTTTCTTTTTCTTTCTTCTTTCTTTCAGATTGCTCAACTTCAATGGCAAGAAAATATTTCATGAGACCAAGATCTGTCATCTCCAATTCTTTCATCATGGCTACTTTAAATTCATGTAGTTCAAGATCACCTATAAAAATCATATCATCAACATGTAGGCAAACAATCAAAATATGTCCATGCTCATTTACCTTTGGGTATAAGGTAGGCTCAATGATGCTTCTGCAAAATCCATTCTTAATAATGTAGCTATCAATTCTGCTATACCATGCTCTAGGTGCTTGCTTAAGTCCATAGAGCGCTTTCTTCAATCTATATACTTTATCTTCTTTACCTTCACATTCATAACCCGGAGGCTGCTGCACATAAATTTCTTCTTCTAGAATTCCATTCAATAAGGTTGATTTGACATCCATCTGATATACTTTCCACTTGTTCTGAACTATTGTCGCTATAACTTCTCTTACAGTATCCAATATGGCTACCGGAGAAAATGTTTCCCCAAATTCTATTCCTGGTTGCTGCGAGAATCCTTTTGCTACAAGTCTTTCTTTAAATATTTCAATCTCACCTTTCTCATTCACCTTTACCTTGTACACCCACTTCAAAAAAATGACGTTTTTATCGTTTGGTAAATTAACCAAATCCCATGTATCATTCTTTTCAATAGAATCCATCTCTTCATCCATGGCTTGCACCCAATTTTCATCTTTGATTGCTTCTTCAAGCGAAGAAGGTTGGAATGCCAACAATGAAAAATTTGAACTAACATCCAGATTATCATAAATATCTTTTAAAATTCCCATATTTTTCTTACCATTTCTTGATTCATTACTTGATTGGTTTCTTGGAGAATTTTGGTCTGTTGATCTGCTTGAAGATCCATGTTGCTCTGAAAATCTAGGAGTCCTTGCTGGTGTGACTCTGTTTGGTGTCTTCTCTATTTATTTGTGTTGCTCCTTCTCTGCTACATCATCCTCTTCCATAAATGGTGCTTGTGCATCGGTTTGTGTGTCTAAAATCCCATTCCATGACTCTTGTTCTTTGAACACAACATCTCTACTAATGATTGTCTTCTTGGTGACAAGGTTATACAATTTGTAAGCTTTTGAATGCTCACTATAACTATTAAATATGAAATTTTCACTTTGATCATCTAATTTGCCTCTTATTTTCTTAGGCACATGTGCATAGGCCACACATCCAAAAAATTTGAAATGAGATACACTGCATGACATACCTGACCATGCTTCTCCTGGTACTATGTTCATCACACTCTTTGTAGGAGATCTATTTATCACATAAACAACACATGCAACTGCTTCTGCGCAATACTCATTAGAAAAGTGTCTTGCTTTCAACATGCTCTTTTCCATGTTCATGATTGTTCTGTTCTTTCTCTCTGCTACACCTTTCTGTTGCGGTGTGTATCTGGTTGTAAACAATATTCTGATTCCATGTTTTTTGCAGTGCACATGGAATGCTTTCGAATCATATTCTCTACCACGATCTGATTTCAATAACTTGATCTGTTGATCACTGTGGTTCTCTGCTAAGGCTTTGAACTCTTTGAAATTTGCAAAGGTTTCAAACTTCTTCTTCAAGAAGTAAACCAAAGTCTTTCTGCTATATTCATCAATAAAAGTGAGGAAGTAACAACTTCCACCAACCGACTGTGTCCACATAGGTCCACACCAATCTGTATGCACTTACTCAAGTGGTTTATTTGCTCTATATGAAACTCCTTTTGGAAAATTTTCATGGTGTTTCTTTCCCAAGATGAAACACTCACGAGTGCTAGCAAGTTATTTGATGGGAGGTAATCCTCTGACCATCTGTTTCTGCTGCAAAAATCTTAAACCAAAAAAATGCAAGGGTCCAAACCGAAAGTGCCATAACCAGTAATCATTAGAAAATGCAAATATAAAAGAACTAACTTGATCATTGTAGTTCATAATCAGAGGAAATAGTTTGTTCCTCATCATCTGCTGTTGGGAAAAATACTGAGAGGGGGGGTGAATCAGTATTTAGGGCTGAACAATTATTCTTTTCTTTCTCTCAAAAACCATATGTTACATTATTGCATCCAACATGTATGTCCAGATATCTTATTATGTTTTTACTTAGAGCATTGCATCATTCATTCTTCAGATGAGCAGTAAGAATGAACATAAATAACAGAACAGACCATCAAACATAAACAACACATATGAACACCAGGATTTAAGGTGGAAACCCAATTCGGGAGAAAACCACCGCTGCTGCAATCTCAGTCTTCAATATTTATTATAGAGAAAACTTCTTACAATATGTGTTGGTGCAGACTTATACCAGCACGCAGGCACCCACCTGCAGAAGGGTACAACCTTCTCTCGTTTACTAGCCTCTCCTGGAAGGGAGCTTCTACCCCCTGCTCTCATTTACCAGCCTCTCCTGGAAGGGAGCTACTACCCCCTGCTCTCGTTTACCAGCTACCACTGGAAGGGAGCTACAACCCCCTTACTGAAGGCTTCGGCCCTCTGATCTACTGCAGACCATGTTTCATCAATTTTCATACTGGATCAAGCAGCTTCAACGTAACCCTTTATTCAATCATCAACAATCATATTTTCCCTAAAAATTCAACATCCCGTGTATCCTTCTGTGTATATTAATCTTCATGAAACCCCCTGTCATATGCACTTTCAATGTAGATGACCCGGATATATACGTGCTTTTCCTGTATAGATCTGTAATTAGATATTTTGCAGAGCAGGCCAGATCTATATAAACTTACCTGGATTTATATGTGTTCTTCAGCAGACATGCGCCAGCTCTTCATCGTTTCTTCTGTTGAATAAACTCAAGACTCATCACCTTGAGATCAATATATCTTGATGGGTGCATCATAGACTCAGAATCATCAAATAAGCATGTCGTCTGTTCATGCAGATATTCTTTCGAGGAATTCTTCTTTTTCAACCCTCGCATACGCACACACTTCCTTCATAATTCTCATCACCTTATATAGTTTTCGCCTTCATTAAAGCCTTGGGACAAAACCATTTAATTGCTAATGGTATTCGTGGACGGTATTCCTTTAAGTTTATCCCAAGGGGCTCTTTTATTTCTTTTTAATTTATTTATCAATTTTCAAAGAAATTGATAAATAAATATATTTACAACTGTTGAATTCCCAAGTCTTCTAACTAATGTTTAACCCTTTGTGCTTTATAAAATATCCAACACTTTTAAACAAATTAACCTTTGACCCTGGGGCCCCACAAATATAGTCAAGTCCGCTCTCCAGATCGATGGTATATATCGCTTTTCGCCATAATAAATATTTAAATTAAACCATCTTGGTTGAGCCCGCAAACATTAGAATGAAAAGGAACAATAAAAAAAAATTCAAACTGGGCCCACATATGTGATCAGTGACCCAATCACATTTCCGCTCGTACTTTGGTTAATCTTTGCGCCTTTTCATCAAGAAATCGTCGTCCGATGGCTTCCCTCCAGATCAACGGTGCACAACAATATCGTTGGCCGTCCTGGGTCGATCGTTAACGTGCGATGGCGCGCAGTGATGGCGGTTTTGCAGGGACACGTGTCAACACCTCTATGGAATCGCTCCCCATCCAGGAAATACCACCTATCATCGAAAGGTGGTGCGATGAAACCCGGAAACCACCTTTGCTATTCACTCGCAGTTTTTAAACAGTGATCAACCATCCAATCAAATTCCTGCTTCGTACTCCAAGTTTCGTTTGCATATATATATATATGAATTCTACCCTTCATGTGTAATAAATTAACCAGGGTTCCACTTATCTACTCTATTAATCTGCGCCATATCTAAAGCATAACTTCATGAATCTCATCCTTCCACAGAATCTAGATGTTCTGAGCAACACACTCACGCTTTTCACAATTCAAGCTATCTATACGAGCATAATCCCATATGTTAGTAACACATGATTTCACAAATGTCCACAGGGACTCAAATATTCTACTGAATATATAAGTCATGGAGAGTTTAGAACCAATCCCTCATCACCCTATACGAATGAATAAGAGTTTCACTCATTCTTCAGGTTTTCTATTCCTCTGTCTCTGGACAACTCTGCTTGTCTCTGTTCCTTGACCAATACTGCTCTCTGTAGCTCAAACTGTAGATGCATTCTTTCTTTGTTCTTCTCTGCTATATTTAGATGCCAATTCCTTTGCCACATCCTTTGCCATCAATGAAAATATTTCCAACAATCTCCCCCTTTGGCATTGATGGCAATACTCGTCCTCTGAAAATCTTATAGAAACCCTTTGTTTCTTTTCCTCCCCCTTTGACATCAATGGCAAAGAGTTGACAATACCATGCTCCCCCTAAGATCATTCATCCTTTTCATATTACCAATGCTCCCTCTTAGCCTGTTCATTCAGTGATGCCCAACATCACCTTACAACCAATTTAATCTTCTGAATTTAAGTAGATCTGATCCTCTGCATGGCAGAGACTACTCCCAGTTTCTGTCTGAGATATTTGAACACTTCCCTGGGTAAAGGTTTGGTAAATATATCAGCCACTTGTTCTTTGGAGGAAACATACTCCAATTTCACCTTTTGTTCAAGCACTTGTTCACGTAAGAAGTGATACTTGATGGGAATGTGCTTGGTCTTGGAATGCATAACAGGATTCTTTGAGATACTGATGGCACTTGTATTATCACACATAATGGAGATAGGAGGTGAAAATTTGATTTGAAAGTCTTGTAGGGTTTGCATCATCCAGAGAAGTTGAGTGCAACATGATGCTGCAGCCACATATTCTGCTTCTGCTGTAGATAAGGCAATGGAGCTTTGCTTCTTGCTAAACCAAGATACTAACCGGGGCCCCATATAGAATGCACCACCACTAGTGCTTTTTCGATCATCAACACTTCCAGCCCAATCTGCATCGGTGTATGCATGAAGAGTAAGATCAGCATTCTTTGGATACCATAGTCCAAAGTCTTGAGTTCCTTGTAGATATTTGAATATTCTTTTCACAGCCTGAAGGTGAGACTCTTTTGGATTAGCTTGGAATCGTCCAACAATCCCAATTGCATGCATAATGTCTGGTCTTGTCCCAGTGAGATAAAGTAGACTTCCTATCATAGATCTGTATTCTGGTTGATTCACCGTGGGGGAATCATCATTAGAACTGAGATTACATCCAGTTATCATTGGTGTACTTACAGGTTTGCAATATTCCATGCCATACTTCTTCAGGATTTGCTTGAGGTATTTTTCTTGTGATAAGAAAATTCCATCTGTTGCTTGTTGCACTTGCAATCCAAGAAAGAATGTTAGTTCCCCAAGTAAAGACATTTCAAATTCTTGCTGCATATCAGAAGCAAATTTCTGACTCATAGACTCTTCATTACTTCCAAAAATGATATCATCAACGTATACTACCACAATCAATAGTCTGTCATTCTCAGTTTTTGTGTATAAGTTGCTATCAGCAGACCCTTTTGAAAATCCTTGTTGATGAAGATATTTGTCAAGACGATAGTACCATGCCCTTGGAGCTTGTTTGAGACCATATAGAGCCTTTTTAAGTCTACAAACAAGTTTTTCATCATTTCCCAAAATGAATCTTTCTGGTTGTTCTATATAAACTTCTTCTTCTAGATCACCATTGAGAAAAGCAGATTTAACATCCATTTGATAAACTTTGATTTGTTGGAAGCTTGAAAAAGCAAGAAAAATTCTTATGGCTTCAATTCTGGCTACAGGAGCAAAAGTTTCTTCAAATTCTATACCTTCTTGTTGAGCATACCCTTTGCAAACAAGTCTAGCTTTATTTCTTATAACATCCCCATTCTCATTTAACTTTTTTTTTAATATCCATTTAGTTCCAATGACATTTTTGTCATGAGGTCTTGGTACTAATTCCCAGGTGTGATTCTTCTAAATTTGATCAAGCTCTTCATTCATGGCTTGAATCCAACAATCATCTTTGCGGGCTTGACTGACATTGTGTGGTTCAATAGTGGACAGAAATGCCAAATTGCTAGAAGATCTCACAAGAGTCCTTCTTGTTTGTACACCTGATCCCTTTTCTACCAAAATTTGAGATTCTGGATGATTCTTTTGAACATATCTAGATGGAGCTTTTTCAGATAAATCATCTTCGGGTTCTTCATTGGGTTCACTGTATATATCATTCTTATTTGATGTAGAAGGATATGTGTCATCATCATCTTCATCTGTTGTTTGCTTTTCTTCTTTAACAACATCAATACATTCAACAATCTTCAGAAGTTTTTTATTGTAACATTTATATGCCCTACTCCTAGAGGAGTAACCAAGAAATATTCCTTCATCTGCTCTGGGTTCAAACTTGCCAAGTTTTTCATCATTATTCTTGATAAAGCATTTGCTTCCAAAAATTCTAAAATGCTTTATAGTGGGAGGATTACCATACTAGAGTTCATATGGAGTTTTATCACTATTTATACGAACATGTGCCTTGTTGAGAATGTTTACTGCTGTATGTGCTTCTTCTCCCCAAAATGTGTCAGGTGTTCTGGAATCATCAAGCATAGCTCTAGCCATTTGTTGAACTGTTCTATTCATTCTTTCTGCAACACCATTTTGTTGTGGAGTGCCAGCTACAGAAAACTGTCTTTTTATGCCATGTTGTTCACAAAATTCAAGGAATTCATCTGATGTATATTCTCCTCCTCGATTAGATCTGAGACACTTGATTTTTAGATCTAATTCATTCTCAACTAGTGCTTTGAAGATCTGAAATTTCTCAAATGCTTCATCTTTGTGTTTAAGTAGCCCAATCCAACACATTCTAGAGAAATCATCAATGAATAAGATATAGTATTCTTCACCACGAGGTGAATTTTTCCTCATAGGTCCACATATGTCAGTATGAATGAGTTCAAGAGGCTTACTTGATGATCCTTCCTTGGCATTAAATTGTACTCTGGTTTGCTTACCGAATTGGCAAGATTTGCATATGATATTTTCAGGTGGAGTGATATTGGGAAGATCACGAACAGCTTTAAGTCTGCCCTATTTGTTGATTTGAGAAAATCTCAGATGCCCCAACCTTCTATGCCATAGCAAATTTTCTGAAGATTTACTCAAATAACGTTGTTCTTTGTAGTTCTTCAATATATACAGGTTGTTTGGAGTTCTCTTTTCTTTTATAATTGCTTTACCTGTATCAAGATCACGTACCACACATTCTTTTGAACTAAAGACAACTTCAGTTCCTTGATCACACATTTGACTTACACTTAACAAGTTATGCTTTAATCCATCCACATACATGACTTCATTAGCTTTCACCTTATCTTTTAGAAAAACAGACCCTTTTCCTTTAATGACCGCAGGAGTATCATTTCCAAATGTAACATTCTTCTCCTTTTTTAGAGCACTATATGCAAGAAGTTTGTCTTTATCACCTGTCATGTGTCTTGAGCATCCACTATCAATGTACCATTGGTTTTCTTCATCTTCTGCAAATAACGCTATGCCACAATTTTTAACCTGTAATTCCTTCTTTTTCCATACTTTGGAGCTTGAAGGAACATGTTCTTTTGGCTGAACTTTGCTCCTGCATTCAGATTCTTCATGGCCAAAGTTATTGCAATAAGTGCATTCAACTTCATTTTGAAGAGGAGAAAAGTTGTTATAAGTATTCTTCTTTGCTTCAATATCAATCCTTTTCTTTCTTGCTTCTCTTGTCATGATAGTTTTATATGCTACACATTGAACAGCTTTATGACCAAAATTGTGACATGAGAAACATTGTCCATTGAAGAAGAAATTTCTGGATCATAAGATCTTCTATATGAATTTATCTGTTGATTGGTGTTTCTTTGAAAGACATTCCTGTTAGTGTTCCTTAAATTGAGATGATCATGCTTTACCTGTAAATATTCTTTATTCCCTTGCTGAGTGGCAGCATGTTGTAAACCAGCTGTAACTGCTTTTAGATAATTTGGTGCCGAAGCCTGAGAAGATTCTCCGATATATCCAAGACCTGTCTTTATAAGAGGAGAATGTTGTACCTTGATAATCTCATCTAAGGTTTCAGACCCTTTAGCAAATCTAAGATTCAGAGTCTTTACTTTCTCAAGTTCTTTTCTTAGATCTACTACTTCACACTCTAATTTCTCATTGTGTTTCTATTTATCTTCAAGCTGATTTTTCAGAGTTTCTATGGTTATTTTGCTCTCTTCTAAGCAAATTTTGAGTTTATTTTTTTCATCAAGAAAATCACTATCTTCTAGAGCATCCAAAAAAGTATCCTTTTCTTCTCTAGATTCTTTTTCAAATGCCATGAGAAGTCTAAGATCTTGTTCACATTCTTCCTCACTATCAGATAACCCATCACTGTCTTCATGAGTATAGTAACTCTTTCTAGTGCTAAAATGATTCTTATTCCTTCTTTCTACTTCCTTCCCCTTTTTATGTGTTTCTTTATAAGGACACTTAGCAGCATAATGACCAACTCTTCCACAATCAAAACATTTGAAAGGAAGCTTATCTCTGAACCGTCCTGTGCCAAGTTGAAGTTTCTTCACAAAGTTTATCTCATCTTCTTCTGAGATATATCCTGATCCTTCTGTTTTTTTTACTTCCTTCCCTTTTGTAGAAGTTCTAAAGACTGCTTCTTTGACTTCAGATGGTCCTCCTTTTATCATTTCATATGCAGTTAGTATGCCATGAAGTTGCACCACAGTAAGGTTTTGAAGATCCTGCTTTTCTTCAAGAGCAGAAATTTTCGACTCAAATTTTGTTGTTAGTGACCTTAAGACTTTCTCAACCAAAGTAGATTCGATTATTGTTTCTCTCAGATTTCTCATACGATTTACAATATCATCAAGACGTAAAAATAAATTGGCAATGCTCTCCTCATTATCCATTTTTAGATTCTCATATTGGATTCTGAGAGTTTGGAGTTTAGCATTTTTTACCTTTGCATCACCTTCATAACTTAGAATGATTTTGTCCCATATTGTATTTGCTGTATTCAGTTGCATGACTTTGACAAATTCTGATTCAGTTAGACTTCCCAATAGAGCATTGACCGCCTTTGCATTTGTTTCATAATTCTTTCTTTTCGTTGGATCTGTTGGTACTGCAGCTGGATATTGATAACCTTGTTCAACAATTGCCCATACCTCTGCTCCCAGAGACTGAAGATAGGATCTCATCCTTGTTTTCCAGAAGATTAAATTGTTTCCGTTAAAGAGAGGAGGCCTGATAGATGTTGTTCCATCTTGATTGCTCATCTTAATTGATCTTCCTTCTAGCGGCTAAGCTTTTCAGAAGGACCTGCTCTGATACCAATTGTTGGGAAAAATACTGAGAGGGGGGGTGAATCAGTATTTAGGGCTGAACAATTATTCTTTTCTTTCTCTCAAAAACCATATGTTACATTATTGCATCCAACATGTATGTCCAGATATCTTATTATGTTTTTACTTAGAGCATTGCAACATTCATTCTTCAGATGAGCAGTAAGCATGAACATAAATAACAGAACAGACCATCAAACATAAACAACACATATGAACACCAGGATTTAAGGTGGAAACCCAATTCGGGAGAAAACCACGCATTCGCTTTGCAATCTCGATCTTCAATATTTATTATAGAGAAAACTTCTTGCAAATATGTGTTAGTGCTGAACTTCTGCAAACATACTCATAACCGCTTTGAGAAGGTATAAAAACATCATCTCGTTGACCTCTCTTTGGAAATACTTTATTACAACTCTCTCGTTTCACTGTGCTCTCTGGAGGAACTACTACCTGCTCTGCGTTTACCCATTTACCAGCTACCACTGGAAGGGAGCTACAACCCCCTTACTGAAGGCTTCGGCCCTCTGATCTACTGCAGACCACGTTTCATCAATTTTCATACTGGATCAAGCAGCTTCAACGCAACCCTTTATTCAATCATCAACAATCATATTTTCCCTAAAACTTCAACATCCCGTGTATCCTTCTGTGTATATTAATCTTCAGAAAACCCCAACTATCACATGCACTTTCAATGTAGATGACCCGGATATATACGTGCTTTTCCTGTATAGATCTGTAATTAGATATTTTGCAGAGTAGGCCAGATCTATATAAACTTACCTGGATTTATATGTGTTCTTTAGCAGACATGCGCCAGCTCTTCATCATTTCTTCTGTTGAATATGTTAGCCCCCCTATGAAAATTCTTGACAAGCAAGCTGGGGGGGCTGGATTATTTTGGAGCCTTCAAGGAATGCCTTTTTCCCTGAAAACCCATCCTCCTTGAAGCCTCTTTGTGCTGTGCCTAATATAAGTCATCTTTGCTAATTTCCCATCTAAAGCCTCACTGGTTATATTGCTACCCCTAAAGGACCAACATTGCCCCTCATACTCCTGCAGAATACCACATTTTCACCTCCTTTCCCCTTTGAAAATTCCCCCTCTAATCCCCTAGATTCCCCAGAACCCCCTTCAAACCCTACCCTTATCCTTCAATCAGCTTATTTTTTCCCTCTTTTCCTCTATCGTTGCCATCATTCGGCCTAAAATGCATTAAAAATGGGTAAAAAATCATATATTTCATATATTGGGCCCTAGCCTCCTTCGGCCATAGCCCGCGCCCCTTTCCTCCATGTAACCCCACGCTGGAACCACCCGCCAGCTCCAAAGGTGCCTATTCCATAGGTTCATCGGGCGTGATGACCGTCGTTGATCTTGGTTGATCGAACGGTGAACGTTAACCCCGATGCCCCCCATGTTTCCCCGTTCATTTTTCATCCCACGCCATCGCCGTCCGTTTAAAACGATAATCCAATGGTCCACGATGTACCTACTTCTATGGGCCCCACCGTGCAATAGCGTAAAACTGCCTGGTTTATTTCACACTGCTTAGGCGTGGTAGGTGGTTTTTCCCGAGCACCCAGCGATTCCATTCAACGCTCGCCACCTGTCCCCTGTATGACGGCAAAACCGCTTTCTCCTCGTGCATTATCTTTCAGTCCAGGGCGCATAGCGAAATCCACGACAGCTGTCAGATCTCGAGAGCTTCATCCTACGGTCGTCAATCAACAAAGCTGCGCACGGGTTAAACCATCTCCACCGCACCCCTGGCCCGCCGTCCGTCGCCCTCCGCCGTTGATCTCCACCATGATCAACGATCCAGATTTTTCCCTCCACCATTGACTATTCCACTGTCCCCGGTCCCGCCACATCATCTCCATGTGTACCCACCGTATAATCTTCTTGTCCATTCATATTTATTCGTCCAAAAGGGCCATTTTCAATGTTTTTCGTTGAAATTTCATTTTCTCCGCCTGCGACTGCATTCCGCCACCTTTCTCCGCGCCATGCATGTTCCCACCATGTTCCTGCACAATTCCACTGTCTGTTCGTCCTGCTGGGCGGTTCCCATCATCTCCATCGTGTCCGCCACCCCCATGTATGTCTTCTCAACCAGTTTACCTGTTTTGCAGGGTTTTCGAAAGCGAATGACCACCATGATGCACACCTCTGCTACAAGGACAGAGAAATCAAAGAAGATAATTTACAGAGTCAGAATTGATGAAAATGACTCGAGAAGGTGAAGGTGGGACGTTCATTAAAGAAGTAGGGTTTAAATGTTGTGGAAAACCTTCCGGCGCCATTAAAGCTTGAAATGCACGGACAGAGGCAGAGATGGAGCGGAAAAGTGTTTCAGTACAAAACAAGGAGATTAAGGCACGTCAAAGGAAACCTTGAGCCTTAAATCTGCAGTTTAAAGAAGCAAAGCACCAGTTTGAAGGCCCCGAGGATCGATCAAAGGATCCTGAGTACAAGTAAAAGGTAATATCAGGGTTTATGCATCAGCAAGATGTTTTTCTTCATCAAGTACAGGGCGCCCATACAGATTTTACTATGCACCGTGTCCCTGAAGGAATTTCCACCCTAACAGCAGTTCAGAGCAATTAGAACATTTATGTAGCAGACTTCTCAGCAGTCCATTTGCCTTTGTTATTTACCACAAGTACAGCACTGCAGCCCAAAGATGTCAAATCATATCCAAAAGAAGATCACTCTTTCATTGAGGGGTGACAGAGATTAAATGCTCAGCGTTCAAACAGAATGGGCTTCGGCCCTCTTTCGTTTCAAGGGGTTAATACAGCATTCAGTTTTTCATCTACCCCTTCTGTTCCCCTTTAGCTATAAATCTAAGAAAGAAACATTGTAATGGTTGTTGTTGGTTGTTGATGAGATATCAGTGAAATGCAAGTATTTTCCTCTTGAGACAAGTTCTCTGTGTGATATTGTAAGATAGGCTGAGATTTGATGTATTCAGAATGAATGTTCAAGCTGTGGGCTATGATGTACTTGATTGGTGTTGTTTAATATGACAAGCACATTTCTTTGGATTCTGATCTAAAGCAGCTGGTGATGTTTTTCTATCTCTGTGTGTATTTCCATTTCATTTCATTTCATCTGGCTCGCATCAGAAGTTTGGAATAAGATTTACCCTTGATAGGTACCTTATGTTGCTACTCTCCCAGCCTTTTATGTTTTCTGCTATATGTGTATCTGAATATTGGTTTCAATTGATTTAACCAGTGTAGTGGATGTTTTTGCTTGCTCTCTGATGTATGAATTAATGAAACCTGTGTTTAGATGTTCTTGCTAGGATTTAGTTGGATGAGTTGAGAACACTGGGAGGTCTAGAACCCCGCCTCTGCCTCACTAGGATCTTTCCATCCCAATTAAGCCTTGCTAATATCCCTTGTATTGCATCTGATTTTTGTCCAAGCAGGTCTAGAGTTAAATGACCTCTGACCTGATCTATAGACAGGATTGGATGGTTCCCCTTTGTTACACCATTTTTTGGTCATCTAACCTATTATCATTAGATGGACCCAAGTACACCATGTAAGACCAATTTTACCCTAAGTAAAATTGCTTTCACTATGTAAAATAACTTAATAAACCACATTTATTAGGTTGTTTATGGTCTAAACAGGAAACCCCAAAAGGAAATATTAAACAAACCTATATTTGTTTAATTTTCCTCATGGAATAATTAATTAAACCATAATTTAATTATTATTCCTAGTCATGTTTAACCCAAAAACAAAGAAATTAATTAGATAAACTTTTATTTATCTTATTATTTTATAGGAATAATTATTTAAATCTTATTTAGATAATATTCCTGTTAAATATGACCAAATCACCCACAAATAATTAAATAAATCATTATTTATTTAATTATCCTTCAACCACTTCCTTAAAAAGATAAATAAATCATTTATTGATTTATTATTAACAAATAAAGGGATTTGACCCAAGTCAAATAACTTTTTCCTCCAAAAAAATATAATAAAATATTCCATAAAAGGTGGATCTAGATTTGGTTAACATTATTTTAATCATGCACCAAGATCTAGAATGACCCAATATTTTGTTATAAATAGGAGGGTTTTTCCTACCATTCTTCACCTTTTGTTGCCTATTAGATCACTCTGGATCTATACACTTGGTCACCTTTTCCTACATTATTTGTTGTGTGAGCTCCCTTTGAGTTCTATCTTTGTCTGGGTTTTCTACACCAACAAGAGAGAGAGATTTTAGATCTAAAGTGCTGAGGACTTCCAAGAATCCATCCCATTGAGGAGAATTGGATACGCCTTCTTATTTTCCTCCCAGGTGCCCTTAATACAAAAATTCTTTCAAAAATTGTTCTTGTCTTGTCTATTGGATATATGGAGCAAACCCTTCTTTTTACTGCTTAATGTCTTTCTATGCATAGATCTGGTTTTTCGCAGCTCTTTTCTTGATCAACTAACTGCAGATCTGAAGATATTGGCAGCCACTTTTGATGTTAGGGCTATTAGTTATGCGTAGCTAAAGTGGTCTTTTTTCGTACACTTCGACAAAGGATTCATACTAACAAATGGCGACTCCACACGGGTTTTAAATTACGACCGCTGTCGTTTTTTCATATTCCTGCATATCCAACTACTTCAGACCCTAGGGTTTCTTTTCAGCTGAATATTTTCCCTATTTTTATGTTGTTTTTCTCACATAAAACCCCAAAACATTAAAATTTCTAACTTCCGTGTGTTTCTGGCCCTATTGCGCAGTACTTGAGCAGTTTTTCATGAGACGACAACTTTTCAAAATCTGTGGCAAAACACAACCAGGTCATGCACAGCCCTGCTGCGACACGGACCTCCAGTCTCACTCAAACCTCTACATACGACACCTTGCCAGCAGGTCGAAACTGCGACTTGCCAATTTTGTTGTTTTTAACACTTAATTTTTAGGTTTGATGGAAGCACGTCGGGGTTTCCAGCCTATCTTTGCCTCGCAGGATTTAGACCTGTTTCGATCTTGTTTTTCAACGCTAGTGGGAACCCTAGCCCTAGGGCTTCAGTACCCTCCACTTTTGGTGGAAGAGTTTTAGCTGTTTCAGGTGTCTGATTTTTCAGAGTTTCAGCCTTCCCTTTTTCAGATCTGATACCTCATTCTCAGATCCCTTTAAATCATCTCTTCTTCCTTTCAAACCACCTCTTGTAGTTTTGTTTGGAGCTCCCTGTAGGACCTCCTCCCTGTCCTTTCCGCTTTTTGCTGATTTCCTCCTTTTTTCCAGCCACCTTGCCTTTGCCTCTTGGCTGTGATCTGCACCTCTTTTCAGCAGCTTTCTCCTTTAGATCCCTGTCCCTTTCGACCCTAGATCTATTGGCCTCTTTTTAGTGTGTTTTGACTAGATTTTTTCCCTCTTTTAGATTAGTTTTGAGAGACCCGCCTTTTTGGGTTGAATCGATGCAATAGTAGCTGTTAATTTTCTGTCTTTTCAGCATTATATACTGTTCTCTGCAGATTTATTTTCAGTTACGCAGCACACTTTTTGTCTTGCTCTCAAAATGAAAAGGGTTTAAAAATTAAAATTAATGCACGACACACACTCACCCTAAGCGAAGAAGAGCCTGGTTTACACCGCCAGGCAAAGACTTTAAAATCAATTGACGTTGCACCTATCTGCCCTTGTTTCGACATTGTAATCACTTGATTCTGCACCTCCTTTCCCTTGTGGTCGTTCTTCTTCCCCTTGTGCCGTGTTTGTGTTGTCATCATTGCGCCCCCAAGGCGCACTTCCCGGAGACTTCTTGGCCTTCACCCTCAGTTTCCGGTCGATCGACCTGCTCCGTCCCGCCGTCGTCGAGCCAGTCCTCCTCCAAGTCCGCACTACGACTCCTCTTCTGATTCTTTGGGTTCTCCTTTTCCTTCTGGTTCTCCCCCTATCACCTTCACTATGTCTGGTCCAGGGCCTAACGCTAGCGGTGCTCCTGGCCCTAACGCTGAAACTACTACTAGCGGAACCGCCACAGGAACTACCTCGG